>JAPYYV010003991.1:0-20689 GCA_030522625.1 Copidosoma aretas
AGAACCATTGAAAACAACCCGCAACTTGCGATTCAAATTGTTAGTCTTATAAATACCATGATGAGGTAAATAACAGGCAACGAGACTAGAATCAGAAATCTCCCTTATATGCCCGAGTTAAAGGTAATCGGACATGAACGTCTGATAAGCAGTATAGAGCTTCGCGTCTCTTTTGAATCCTTGCTCCAATTGATTGTACATAGCAAAGGCGGACTGAAAGGAGGTTTTCCGTAGTGCCTCAGAATCTACCGAGGACGACTTGAAAGGCAGTCTTACTGAAAAACGACCGTCAGGTAACCGAAAGTGTGTGCGAGCAAAATGGTTTTCGCACTCGGAGTCTTCAGGACTTAATCTGGGCTTCACAAAAGGCTCCTCGACTAACCAAAATTTCTGTACCAGTTCAAAAAGACCTGATTCTTCAGAAACATGCAACGTCACTGGGTTGATTGATTTAGATGTCAATGGCGCACTAACAGGACCAGATAAAAGCCAACCTAGTTTGGAAGAAGAAGCAATTGGTTGATTGGTTTTGCCTTTTCTAACTGAATTATTAATAATGATTGAATGAACTGATGCATCAAGCAACACGTCTATTCTATCAAGACTAAAGAATTCTGGGTCAGCTAATTCCAACCCATTTAAATAACTCGAATCAAGTACCTCCTTGAACAACGGAGGTTTGTAAGAAGAAATTCGAGGAACCACCAATGCTTCGACCTCGCCACTAAAGTCGGAATCAAAATGAGGCTTGATAATAAAGCTGACTGACCTTTTTACAGTCACTACCTGATCTCTAATACTGGTTAAAGAGACATTCGTTCTTTGAGACCGTAAGGTCAAAACGTCGTAGAGAGAGGTCGACAAAAGAAAGGACTGCAAACACTGGTCAATTAAAGCTCTTACCTTGAGTCGAGTGCCATTGGCATCAATCAGATAAATAACAGCAGTGGCAAGAAGGACATTAGGAGCCTTGGGAAGACTAAGGGAATTGATTACATTAACATTAAGGCACGGACTGCCCGTGACATTGGAGTTTTAAGAGCGATCAGGGATCTTGTCTCCTTTTGTAGTACCCCCGGATTTCTGATGTGAGTGACCAAAAACACTTAAATGCATCAGTGTGTGATGTCTCTTGTGGAAAATAGCGCAATCAAATCTTGATTTGCAAACCATTTTCGAATACTTACCATAACAATTTATACAAAGATGATCACTATCTATAAATTGCTTTTTCTCATTCCACGTTTTGTTTTTAAAGTCATCACACTGATGCAAACGGTGATTCAGATCACAACAAGGGCACTTAAATGCGTCAGGGTCAACCCAAGTAGCAGTTTGATGAACTGTTAGCGATTTGTTAGGTTTGATCCTTGGTTTATCAGAATTGCTACTAGGTGAGGGTTTTTTGGTCGAATTCTCTGAAGTTATGATCTGCCCTGCTATAAAATCTCGTAGTTGAGGAACTGACGGAGGAACGCTGCTACTACCAAGGTTCCTCTGCCAGTCCTTACTTGTATAAAATTCGAACTTACTAGCTACTAATGCCACAAAAATGTCCTGATCGCCCTCACGTCTTCCCAAAGCCAACAATGAATCATAGGGACTAAGCATCTCCTTGGACAACCTTTTAATTTCTGGCAATGAACCGTTTTTCATCGGTTGGCAATTCAAAACAGAATTCGTGTAAGTGGTGACAAGTAGTCTATGACTGTCGTAAAATTTGAGGAGAGTCACCCAGGCTTGGGTGTAGTCTTGCTTAGACAGAGGGATGTTTCTTATCAAGCCAGAGGCCTCGTCAAATGCTGATATGTGATAATCCCAGGGAAGTCTTGCATCCTGTGAACTAGAGCTCGGAAGACATCGCGGAAATTCTCCCAGTTTTCAAAATTACTATTAAAGACTGAAAGGTCTATAGAAGGCAAAGAAGCATAAGTCTGATAAGCATTCTGAGTAGGCGTGGGGTCTGCCAGTGCAGGTGGGTTGATGTTAATACTAACAAGATTAAACAAATGATCCTCAAACTCCCCCACAACAGAGTAATACTTATCCTCACAATTCTCAAACACCTTGTCAGTAAAATAAGCATATTGAGTATCTAAACCCTGAACACGCCGTATGGATTCATCTATTAACTTAGCATGCGCAAAGGTATCTTTAACTTGTTGAAGCCGCGAGGTAGCTTGACCTCTTGTCATTTTAGATATACCAAGCTTTTTAAAGTTAGAGAAAAAAGCTTTCATTTTTAAGAAGAGGCCAAGCTGAGTGTTATAAAGGGACTTTATAATTTTGACTAACTGGAAAATGGAGTGGCCAAGGTCAAGTCCCAACGTACCAAAATCAGTTGAGCTAATAAGTTCACAGAAATTTAGAAGACTCGCTGAAATCGAGCTAACCTATAATAAATGTACATAAAGGCCAAGCACGCACTTAAATTCTAACCTAAAAACAACGACAACAAAATTCACGGTGAGTAAATGAACGACAGCATGTAGCAGCAACAGCAGCAGCGGGTACAGGCACGGAGTGGCCTGCAGGAGAAAGGCCCGCGCAGCAACAGCAGCAGCGGGTACAGGCACCAAGTGGCCTGCAACAGCAAGGCCCGCGCAGCAGCAGCAGCAGCAGCAGTGGGTACAGGCACAGGATGGCCTACAGCAGTAAGGCTCGCGCAGCAACAGCAGCAGCGGGTACAGGCACGGGATGGCCTGCAGCAGAAAGTCCAGCGCAGCAACAGCAGCAGCGGGTACAGGCGCGAAGTGGCCTGCAGCAGGAAGGTCCGCGCAGCAGCAGCAGCAGCAGCAGCAGCAGCAGCGGGTACAGGCACAGGATGGCCTGCAGCAGAAAGGCCCGGGCAGCAGCAGCAGCAGCAGCGGGTACAGGCATAGGATGGTCTGCAGGAGAAAGGCCCACGCAGCAATAGCAGCAGCGGGTACAGGCGTTAAGTAGCTTGTAACGGCAAGGCCCGCGCAGCAGCAGCAGCGGCAGTGGGTACAGGCACAGTATGGCCTGCAGCAAAAAGGCCCGCGCAGCAACAGCAGCAGCGGGTACAGGTGCCAAGTAGCCTGTAACAGCAAGGCCCGCGCAGCAGCAGCAGCAGCGGGTACAGGCACGGGATGGCCTGCAGCAGAAAGTCCAGCGCAGCAACAGCAGCAGCGGGTACAGGCACAGTATGGCCTGCAGCAGAAAGGCCCACACAGCAACAGCAGCAGTGGGTACAGCTTGAGGCAGCCCAAACAGCAGTAGGGCGATAGCCTCACTCCGCAGCAACGTGAAGTGATATATAGTGCCTTGCAGTCAAGCAGACACAGAGTAATGGCTGCTCTTCCGCTCCACAGGTGTAGCAGAGCAACAATGGCTGACGGACGAGCACGCAATGAGCAGCAGCCAAAGGGCTTGTGTGTGTGTGTGTGTGTGTGTGTTTGTGTGTGTGTGTGTGTGTGTGTGTGTGTGTGTGTGTGTGTGTGAGTGTGTGTGTGTATAGATAGAGTGACGGGCAACGCGTCGGCGCGTCGACCGCGTCCGCACCGATTGCTCGTCGTTTCCTTGGAAAAGCCGAAATGGCGGCCTAACACGTGAAAAACACGTGGCCTTAAATAACACGCACTTCTTACATCTTGTAGAGGAATCCGGCTCGAAAAACAATGTTCCGAATCGAACTCAAATAAACTGTGTTAAAAATGTTAGGCTGGATGCCATGGGAAGTAGGAGGACTTCGCAGGTTGAAAGAGTTAACACACACTACACAGCACTTAAACTTCAATTAATATATATTGAACAAAAATAACAGAAGGCATTTCACGCCAAAAACAAAACAAAAGCAGGTTTTTTTGCAACCAAAGAACTGGCTGAATAATTACTGGTTAAAATTTAAGATGTTCAATCACCCACCTGTGTTCACTTGATACTTGAGAGAAAACGAAAGAAGCTCCTTTATGCGAAGAGAGCATATGTAGTAAGTTTTTCGAGTCAATAACTAGCCGTGTGACTAGACTGTATGATCGTTCGGTGCGGACTGACTGCACGGTAGTAACAGCCAGAGAGCGTGGAGTTCTTACAGTAAGGATTGGTCTAAGCGACCGATGGTCATGTAGGACCCTCTACTCTGCCAAAAATACAGAGTTGCCCGCGAAATTAAAATATAACATTCTGATGTCATACAAATTTGATGTCTAAACGTTTTAATCATACACATTTCCAATCATATTTAGACCAGTGTGGCCAACTCAAAATTCAAAGAAAAAAATAATCTTGAAAAGTAACCTTGTTGCCTCGAATGTTGAAAGGTAACCTTCTTGCGTCGATGTTTTGAAGAAACCATCTTGGTCCAATTTTTGAAAAGTAACCGTCTTGCTTCGATATCTGAAAATTTACCTTCTTGCCTCGCAATGTGACAAAAAAACATTATTGACTCATAGCTTTGAATACATTTACTTTAGCGCTGAACTGACGAATTCAACATAAGAGTAATGAAATTTAAAATGATTTAATGATGCCTGAATCAATTTTTAAAATTTTTAAAGTGTTCTAAAATACACGATTAATAATTTTTCTTCCATCACTTTTAATGCCGCCATTTCTGCATATAAATAAAATATAAGATGAGGAATAAACAAAAAAGAGAAACCTAAAACTTTTTTGAAAAGTATTAACATTTAATTTGTAACTTACTCTTTCTCATAATTAAACGATTTTGTCAGTTTTATTATGCTTGGTCTGAATTTAGGTGCGTAATCGAATCATTGATTAATCGTGAATCTGTACTGGAGAGGAATTATATCCATTGCGGGAATTTCTTTTTTCTATATTACTTTGAACGCAACGATAATGTCCAAAATTACATTCATTATCCAGACTTCATTACTTGGAATCAGTCCTTAGTAAACAGGTGCAAGGATCCACATTTCACTGCAGCATTAAGTCAATATAAAAAGATTTCTGGTGCCATATGCATAAAAGTGCCTCACAGAGATCTTATGCTGATCACTAAGCTGGCACTTAAACCGTCGCGCCTACTTATACTTGAGTCACAAACTTTGAATTGATACAATGAATTAGCTAATATATTAGAGCAATTTACATCCCTGTGAATGATCACCTTTTCTCTTAGATGTTGGTACAATTACACCGTACTCTCTTCATAGATGATATTTCGTTCATTGACCATGTTTAGGTCAGAGTATTTTTAACCTTAAAGCTTTCATACTATATCAATTAAGTTGTTAGAAAAAAGCCAACAGCCAAAATTATTATTGTATTTGGATGACGCACGTCATTAGAAAGCTTTATTTCTTTATTATATTCTTGAATCGTACAAAAGTTGTTTATTACTTTGACAGCAACATCTGCTCCTCTGAATTTTTCCTTGAACACCAGTCCTGAAGATATATTACTGAAAACTATACTTGTCAGATGTATTCGTGAAACGTTAACAACATCAATTGTAGGTTTTCATCTTTCAAGATTTCGTTTTACTCGATCAAAGTCAATCTGAGGTTGTGAAAGACTAAGATCCATGGTGGTATTTGCCTTGAAAGATTGATTGTCTGTGGAATTAATCGTTTTAATTACGAAAGGATTCGTCGAAACTCGAGGTTCTTAGAAGTTTAAGTGAGTACTAGCATTATTTTTATTAGTAAGTTCTTCAGAACCATTCTTTTGAAC
Organism: Copidosoma aretas; assembly: GCA_030522625.1. Classification (NCBI taxonomy): domain Eukaryota; kingdom Metazoa; phylum Arthropoda; class Insecta; order Hymenoptera; family Encyrtidae; genus Copidosoma; species Copidosoma aretas. The sequence continues at coordinate 5,659 of JAPYYV010003991.1, forward strand.
TAAAGAGCTCCAAGATGACAAATAACATACTAAATAATCGTCGCCTTCTTATTCATTAAGTTTACTCTATTAATTGGTGTTTAAACGGTCCATTCTACTCTCCATATCACTAACAAGTACGTTGTGTTTGTGCATTAAATATTAACATTCACACTCTAACAAAAAAAAATAACACTCCAAATTTACGTGTGCATCGCAGTCAAACAACTCAATTAATTTTGTTGATGTGAGCATTACACAAAAAAGTGGCAAAATTATTAATAACTGGTCTGTCAACCCACGGCTTCCAACAGATTAATAAACCTCCTTTTTATCCATCCTATATCATTTAAAATAAATACGGTGTTTAATTAGTTTGATGGAGCTATTCTTTTATCGCATGAAGCTTTCTATAACAAAAACCTTATAAAATTGAAGAAAATCCTATAAGACAATAATCATACACAGCATTTCATAAATAGATATCTAAAAATATGATTCAGACAACGTAACAGTATAAAAACTATAAATAATTGTAATGCCGATCAGAAAATGAATATTTCCATTGCTTACAACTCTTCCTTCTTCGATTCTTGTTTAAAAAGCTTTAAATGATTCAATATCCGACTATATTCTATTATTAAAAATAAAGTCAATAATTTTATCACACAAGGCAAAGACCAAATCTAAGAATCAAAACATACAAATTTTATTTACAAGGTTCAATGCAGCTACTGTCCGGTGGAGTACGTGGGTAAGAAAAAAAGAACCGTGGAAAATCACCTCTACGAAAATTAAAACAGTACGAACCGAAATCATGATGTCACCTAACATACAAAAGATTTCCATCACAAATTCAATTTCAGAGATTCCAAAATTTTAGATCGTGAATCGTACAGAAAAACAGATTGATTTCCAAAATACTATACATCCACTTCATGGCACACAGAATCGATAGAAAAGAAGAGATCTTATTCCTTAACAATATTTATAAAACTCTCATGTGTGAACTGCAATAACTATGCGTATATCAATCCAACTGTTGCGTTTATACCTACGTAAAAATATTCGCTACTATATGTTCTTGACCATTCTGTTTCGTCAATATACTTACTTAGTCTGCGGCGATCTGCGCAATAATACAGACGTGAGTTTTCACTTCATATCTTAATACATACCATACTATTATCTTATAATAATGTTGAATGAGACTGAATTATCTATAAGATATGCTTTTTTCGTTTGTTATTAAGTTATTTAATTTAATTCAACTTTTATAACGGTTATTATTATGTAATTCGTACACATGTTGTGTTTTTTCCTATTTTTGTTTCTGAATACAGTGAGCCTGATGAATCTGACAGTATATTCAGCAAAACTTTGCTCAAAAAATGACCTGACATTTTGGATTCTTTATTTTTACTCCTCCGCAGCTAACAATCGATCGTAGGCTTATGCACAAACCCAACATACTTGTTTACTCTCTATTGTTTCCGGTATGATTAGTGCAGCTTTTCTCTTAGTAACTTTGATGATATTTTGAATCCTTTGGGACATATCGTCTTGTTGTGAAGCACATTTTTGTTTACCAGATGAAGTATGTACATGTCTGATAACATCGACTATCGTTATAAAGGTGTTATTAGCTGATTAAGCTGCACTTTCGTTACTTAAGTAAGATTTCATACTGGTCCTCGGTAGTACAAAACTTTTACCCTGAGATAACTGTAAAGCCAATTAGTATAGATCTAAATTTCTTCTATCATCTCTTAATTGCACAGCTGTTACAGAAGTCCAGAAATCGCATTTCTAATCATACTGATGTTTGAATACGTCAACGATATTGTACTCGCCTTTTTCGATTGTTACAACCTGCCAATCATACCATTCAAAGTAATGCTGATTTCTAAGGCTTTAATACTCTTTAATATCTTTATATAGAAACTCATCTTCTATTTTTTACCTCCAGCTAAGACAAAGGATATGATTAGCAAAAGGTTTTTCAAGAAGTTCTATATCCTTTGTACCGATGACCTTGCTTGTTGATTTCCTAATTTTTTGGCTTCACAAATAAAATTGTTGAAGCGGTACTTCGTTAGAGTTCCAAGAACTATTTTATTAAAATTTTTTTTTCAGTCGGTAAATTTGCTTCCAATATTCTTAAACATCAGCGTGAATAAACATAGTTTCTTCAAGCTATCTGTAATTAATAGAACATAAATATCGAATGCCATTCAACAGCTGTCACTAAATAAATATCGCTAACTGCGTACTTTAGACTACTATGCAGTCGTAGTCAGCAATACCATCTACAAGGTAAACGAAAGCATCGTTTAATCGCAAAATATTCTCTTGCTCATAAGCGTGATAAATGAGCCTGCTGGAGCTATCAAAATTATGCATTAGTGTTGCTTTTGACATTTTATTCTATGTAACTAGCATTTATAAAGTCTTGTGATTTATTTGTATCCAGATCTTTTAGACATTTTGATTCTACAAGAAAAGAGTGGTTTTGTCCAGGGACACCCGAAGGAAGTGAGGTTTTATAGAATGAAGCGTAGAAACTAGGCATTAAAAAATAATGGAAAAAAGACGTGGGGGAAAAACAATTAAGACTTAAGAAAAAAAAAATAACCTTAAATCAAAATAAAAGATGTCAGAAAATAAATTAAATACTTGGGAAAATAAAATTATAAAATACATTGAAAATAAAAGACACACCCAAAAACACAACGCTACACGCAGCTCTCTCCACGATTAGAAGAAGAGAAATATTTGGAGAGCTCAGCTGTAATCTTGCATTTTCATAAGTGTTTTTTAATGTTAATGCATGTATTTTTATTTTCCCAGGTATTTTTTTTTCTTAAGTCTTTTTTTTCATCCCTTAAGGCTTTTTTTTCTTTTCACAAGTCTTAATTGTTTTTCCCTCACGTCTTTTTTTCTAACCTTTAATTTTTACGCTTTGTACTATGAAACTTTGCTTTTTTTGTCTTTGCTTTGGGTGTCTCTAGATAGACCTGTTGTTTTTTTATATTCTGTAAGTAGTTCAAATATTCAAATAATATGATTCCAGCAATTTTTGCATATTAAGATTTAGTCTATTCATGTCTGAGTCATGTACAAAGTTTTAACATAAAATTAACAAATTATTACAAAGCCTATTTATTTGTACGTCCATAAGAAGTACATTTAGTTATTTATACACCACTATTCTCATTCTTATATCGTACGGAAAAAGCTATTGATTAATGGTATCTAAAAGAAGATACAAAGGTTTTTATTAAATTCTTTCAGTGAATCTAGTAAATACTACATATATAGTTGACCCTGTTCAGTTGTCAAACAGTTTGGATCATCAGTCATTGTTTAATTAAAATTTTCTAAAATAAAATCAATAAACGGTTTAGATTTCAAATCTTCAAAATTGGAACTAAAATCTCCACCTAAAATAGTTACGATAGTATGTTTAATACTTTCCGTAAATTATGCTTCATGTTCGGAATAAATTATTAGTGATCTTGCAATGAAATGAATATCCTTAACACATTGTCCAAGAGATACGTAAACGGCTATCAAAACAAGAGTTTGTCCATCTTTTATTGTTAAATGAGAAAAATATATCACTCTAATATCTAAAAATTCAACAATTTCTCCTTCATAAAACCGGCAAAAATTATTTCAGCCCATCTTTCTTCCCCTCCAACATACAGCCATTTTTCATTTTATTGAGATTATGTTTGAATTAAAAGATTTTAAATTTATTCGTCTACACCTCTCTAAATATTTTAAACGTAATTCAACTGTTTTTTTACAAAATTTCGTCCTTTTTAAATAAATACACAGTGAAAATTCCGTAACTTATGATTCTGTGATTTGATCGGCACACCTCTCTTTTTATTCACCACATAATCGATTTACCCTGTAGGAAACCCGCGAAAATTGTTATTTTTAGCCTGTATTGCTTCCTCTTCGAAATAGAGCATTTTTCTCATTTATTATGGTTATGTTCTTATCAAATAGCTCTAAATCAATTTACGTGCGTCGGAACCAATTTCATAAATGTGTCAGAATTTGTTTGAAAAAATACCGTCATTGTCTCATTATTATATAGTCAAAATAGTATAGTTTGTTAGCTCCTGCATGAGATGCATCTGAGTTTATATGCCAGCATGGTTATAGGTATACGAGTACAAGAAGGTGTGAACATGTGAGCCTAACACATTTTATATCCCTTAACATTCGATATTATTGTTTATAAAAATTTGTAAGAAGATGTAAGTAGCTAATATATAATTATAATAACATGAATGCATTGGCGTAGAGAGGTACGGATAGAGCTGCAAGATAAAAAGTGAGAAAGCACGTGTGTGGTAAGATATACGTAGTTACGCACATGCATGCCTTGACTGCTATAGCGTATACATGTATAGATCAGTACTTCTTCTCTCTCTCTCTCTCTCTCTCTTTCCATATAGACCTACACAACCACGCGCACTTGTAGGTATATGCCTTATTACAGTGTATATCTATATACTAAGCATAATTGTAGCTCTGTTATTTGATATAAAAATATCTATAAACATTCATGAGAGCACAAACAGCAACAGCGATGGTCTACAGCTCAATCTAAAAATGGCAGTATACATCTGTGGTGGCATGGTGGGGAGACCGCCGCCGCGGCGGGAAAACAGGCACATACAGCCAGCGCTTCCAATTCTGGCAGGCACACCGCGCTAAAATTAAAATAAGCTATATGGGCAAAACCACAAAAACCCAGTAACCTAAATCCCAATCTTTTTAACCCAGTAACCCGGGGGACAGCAAGTTGATAATATAATTATTAAAAAAATTATTGAATAAATAACAAAATAACCTAAATCCCAAGCTTTGTAACCCAGTAACCCAGGGGACAGCAAGTTGATAATATAATTATTGAATAAATTATTGAATAAATAACAAGATACCCTAAATCCCAAGCTTCTTAACCAAGAAACCCGTGGGGCAGCGAGTTAATAATATAATGATTAAATCAATTATTTAAAAAATAGCAACATAACCTAAATCCCAAGCTTTTTAACCCAGTAACCCGGGGGGCAGCAAGTTGATAATATAATAAATAAATAAACTATTGAATAAATAACAAGATGACCTAAATCATAAGATTCTTAACCGTGTAAACCGGGGGACAGCGAGCTAATAATATAATAGTTAAATAAAGTATTGTTATTAATATAATAGTTCAATAAATTATTGAATCAATAACAAAATAACCTAAATCCCAAGCTTTTCAACCCAGTAAACCGGGGGACAGCGAGTTAATAATATAATTATTAAATAAATTATTGATTAAATAACAAGATAACCTAAATCCCAAGCTTTTGATCCCAGTAACGCGAGACTTAGTGTGAATAATAAACTGATTATTGATTGCATGATCAAGATATGAAGTAAAGTGTATACATTTATTTGCGTGAAGCCCGCTACTCTTCCACAGCATCAACTTAGATGAAATATATATCTTAGCAGGTTATGGGCCCAGCACGCTTCCACTGCCTCACGTGGAGACGTGCTTGACGTCGTCAAGCTGGGGCGCGCTTCTAGAAGCAGTCTTCCGTGCGTCGATGAAATAAAATTGTACGGTTGGAGAAGTTTTCTTGCTCACTGTGTGGTTAAAAGAATTAAGTAAAATTTGGCTAGGAGGAAGTGTGTGTGGGTAAATAGGTTTTATGAAAACTTGTGTTGTGCTAGAAAAAGATGGAATGACGAGCGGGGCGGCGTGTCTACATTAGAATTAGTTGGATAGCGGAGGGAGCATGGGTGCAGTGTGACAGGTGAGCGTGGCGAAAAAAATTGGCGTTCGACAAGCCGCTTTGAAGGACAGGGACACGAGTTGAAACCTTTTGGTAGTTTTCGTTGCGGTGCTGGTCCACGGTGCGGGCAAGGCAATGCAGTGTCGGTAGCGTTGGAATTTTATTTCTTCCAACTCAATTAAGTGCATGTTGGAAATTATTGTATCGCGAGCTAATGCCGAAATAAACAGGTTGTAAGCTTGAATGAATATGGCCGAGATATTGATAGAAAAAGTGGCATCCCGAAACTTGCACCGGCCGTGACATGCACCACAGCGAAAACAAGCACGTTCAGTCGTACTGTGAGGAATGTGTCGCGCGTCTGTATAGGCTAGACAATCAGACTTGCTATGATGTTGGCCATCTTGCGTGATCACCTGCTCTATGTCTCCCTCTCACTCTCTCTACTTTGCTCGCGCTTGTGCATACGTTAGAAAGCTAGACAGACGGTGACATTGTGTAACTTTGCTACCGGCCCCTTTGCAGTGCCTCTGAACTAGTCGCGGCTTTTTCTTCTTTCGACTGTTTTGATTATTTTGCATATACGTTCTTTTACTGAGTAAATCTGAGTTCATCCTTTTATTCTTAAATATATACAAAGCTAGAGAGAGAAAGCTCAAAAGGGTGAAGTGTATTTAAGTGTCACGTACAGAGATAAAGGCATAGTGATTCTAGGAAAATAAACGTAATTCAGTATTTTACTGTACAACCCGCACCTAGCCCTGGGGTTTGTTTGATATATATATATATATATATATATATATATATACATATGTATATATTTAGTTTTAACAGCTTGAAATAAGTTAGTTTGCAATGTTGTATATAAGTGATTTTGATTAAATGTCCTCTCAATTTAGTACAGCTTGGTTCCATAATAGAATAAATTCCATGTATATATTTTAATGAATTAGTGTTTATGTTTATAATTAAAGACATTTAATGAATATATTTTCAAATAATAACTCTTATTCTATGATAGAAAAAGTCTAATAATTTTATTTTAGAATAATTATTGCTAGTTTTTATAATAGAAAATTTCCTTTAGGGGACCAACGAACACTGCAGCGAGAGCAACTGTGGCAGGCATACTGCAAGAGACGCATCGTGACACGAGTATATGTATGCTGAAAAGTTAATCACGTGTTTGCGCTGTAAGTTTTCTCGCGATGGCTCATTCTTCTTGCCTTTTCATGTTGATTGGAAGAATATGATACTAAACTTTGCGTTGCGCTGCATGCTATTTACAGTAGCTTTATATGTATAGGCTAGATTAATTAATACTTTATTTAAAAATGATTGCCCGACATGAAGGAAATGTAAACAGTGTTTATCAAAATTGATTTCCACCTAGCGCACCCGTTGACGTGTGCATGAACATGTATAATAATATGCATAAATTAGGATAAAGATTAAAGTGAATAAATTCGGTACGATCCAACACACATAATATACGTGCGTACAGATCCAAGAAGCTACAACGATTCTCGGAATTCACCCCTGCCATGGCTGTACAACGAGATAAACTTGAACGTTGAAAAACATGTCACGCACAGCGCTGAAAAAAGGTAGAAGATTTGATATATGGAAGCAGGGATTTTTTCCTCGCGTGTGTGTTCTCTCTCTTCTTCTCTTTCTATGCTGCGCATTTAAGCTAGATACCGAATACTGTACTGCGTAGTTATTGTACAAATTATCATTATAGAATTAGCATATGGTGTATTTGAATTGTTGCGAGTACAAATTAAAGTACGCAAGTTGGTTCTGGTTAAGTAAGTATAATTATTATTATTTTAATGTTTAGTAGAGCCAGGTATATTATAGCTTTCCCAGCTAACGCAGGTCAAGACGCTGTGAATATTATATGGCATTCTTAAGAGTTTTTTTTAAATTGTTTAAAAAGGTACAATTTGTGGATCCAAATTATAAATTAGTAAAATTAGAACAGAATAAAGTTGGACTATAATAATAAAGTTTCCATTCGGATAAGTTGGTATGCAAATCGAAATATATAATAAAGGTACTGCGTTCTCTGGTTGTTTTTTGCCGAGAAAAACAGTCAAATCTATAAGCACTGCATTCTCTGGTTGCTGTTTGCCGAGAATCGCAAACTACTAATAAAGGAGCTACAGCTATCAGTTTAGATGTACAGTTTCATCTAAGGAAACAAAAGTTATCAGAGGGGCGATAGCTCGAAAAATGCCATGAAATCAATTAGATTGATTGAGAAAAAAAAGGTTTCTTAGAAGGAAGTACCGATCGACCAGGGCTCAGCCTTCAGACAACCTGAAGTAAATACTGATGAGTCCCAACCTAAAGGCAATTTCACAGAATAGAGTAGTAAAATAAAATTTCTCTCTGTGTTATCTGGTTGTTGTTTGCCGAGACACTCAGTCAAATATAGGTGCACCATATTCTCGAGTTGTTGTTCGCCAAGAATTATAGCTTGCACGCACTATATGGTGAATAAAGGATAGTTTCACTTTCAGAAGAAACAATCAAAGCTCGAACATTAAGTACTTGAAAATAGAATGCTAGACTAAATAATGATTGCGTGTAAGGGCAGCTAGATGGAACAGTTAAAAAATCGTATTGACAGTACAAATAGTATTAAAGACAGACTGGAAATTATAAAATTCAAAACTGCAAATACTTATTCGGAAAAACTAAGAACAGTTAAACAGGAAATTATGTATATGATAGACAAGTAAGAAAATAAAAAGAGATTTTAAATTTGCCAACTATTAAAAGTTCAGATGAAAAACAAACACATAAAAGCATGAAATAGATGGACAATAAATAGAAATTCATTTTGGTCAAGTAAATTGGAAAGAAGTTTTTAAATTAAAACTTAATAAATTTAACTCATAAACAAAATTAACATTGAAGTTATGAATCAAGAGCGTGTGACCATGTACGATTATAAATTAATTCGAAGATTGAGTATTATTTCTTTTATGTATTGCTCAAACTTTAGTTGCATGTATGTGATTAATAATATTGTACTACCAAGCCAACCGTTTTACGCGGAGAAATTAGGAAAAGGCAATGTTAGAATGAAAAACGAAGTAAATAAATTTTACTATGATATAATTCTATAGTATTTCACATCCGTTATCCGAACAAACTTGTTCATGTAATTAAATATCGAAGAATAGAAAAGAGTTATTATCAGTTGGAATAAGGAGAAAATTACATAAGACCATTACATACAAGTTGGATGGAATAGTTAGAACGGAAAATAAAGGGCTGTATACTTCTGAATTTCTGACATTAGAGCTGGAGACGTTTTCTTCGAAGCGATTATTGGAAACTTATAAAGTTATTGGAGATGCCTTATTTATAAACAAAAGACTTTTTAGCCTAAATCGGAAGCGTCAAAAATAGAAAGCATGCTGTAATTACTTCTCGCAATTTTTGGAAATTTCCTAATAACTTCCTCATTTTCCTGTATATTCTTTCTTTTCATGGCTCCACTAGGGTAATCCCTTTTTTTTACTCATTTTTTTGGAAATAAACTTAATAATAAACAAATAATAATAATATTTACAAGGTTTGAACGTTACAAATGGTGTTTCGAGACTGAAATGAGTTCGTATAATCCCTGCTTTCATTTGATAAGTAAGTTATTCGATTATGTTTCAAATGTATCTGAAACTACACTTAGTACAGTAGATCTTTCTTAAAATTTCAATAGCATTGAGCTACCTTCGGCCATACAACATTTATTACTACTCATAATATTATCAATATGAATCCGCAGGTATTCCTCTTAGGACTCAAGTAAACTTATAATACACGCAGTAACATCAAATCAACGTGTGATAAAAGCTGAAAGTATTCCTTAAAGTCTGCATTCTCCAAGTTTATGTAAATATTTCCATCAATTATTAATTCTTGGGATGTAGGATAGAAAAAACTTTAAATTTTCTGTACAAAATGCAAAAACTTTCAAGTCAATATGTATTGAGCATTTAAAGATGAGGTGAAGCATATATCATTGATAAAAAAATTTACCTACCATGAATCGTATAATGATTTGTTGAGCTTGTACTATCATATATAATTTTTTCCCCAAAAAGCTTGTTGAGTCACTACTAGCGCTACTAATAAAAAAAAATTTGGTGTGATTGTGGACGATATTTTACGAATTTTTGGTAACACACCTCGGGGGCCCCTGTAGTCCGGGGGTTCTGTATCAGTAATACGGCTGATACGGCGGTAGCTACGCCACTGTCAAAAGCTCCACTGACAACGACTCGTTATTTGGTCACTTAAAACCATACATTGTACAATAGAAGGCAGCTTGACGTTGTAGGAATCGAATGACTCAAAGACAATGAAAAGTGACGATCAAAATATACTTCTACTATAGATGCAGGCGATATGAATGTTTCATTAGCTCGAACTACATTCATACTTTTGATAGCTGAAAACAGTTGTAACGCAAATAAATTTCAGTACAATAATAGAAAAATTTGTGAAGGATTTATTGACAAAAAAAATAAAAAATCACCAGGGACTAATCAGATCAGGAAAAGCAAAGCTAGATAATGGTCGAGATAAAGGTCAAGGTCAGGCTCATACAATAATTTTTCGTAACTCAAATAAAATAAGAAGCTGGATAGCAAAGGTGACTCTATGACTTTGACTTGAATCATAAGTTAGAACGACTTACTTGACTAAGCTCACTGATGACTCAGGTTCCACGAACGAGGGGCTGACCACTTCCGATCCTCCCAGAATCCTCTCGAAAAATCCTCTTGATCCTCTTCAAAATCCTCCTATCCTCCTAAAAGTCCACTCAAATGTAAAGAGGAATCCCAGGACTGGGAAGACTGAGGATTTTTAAGAGGACTGTAAGGATTTTAAGAGGACAGTAAAGATTTTTAAGAGGACTTGAGGACTTTAAGAGGACTGGGAAGATCGCAAGGCTTTAGAGGGTTAAAAGGATTTTAAAAAAGTTTTATAACAATTTATTTTAATAGTTGGCTTACTACATTTTGAATCGAAGTTCAAGGTCAACGTATGCGAAGCCTTCCTTTAACTGCACGATAAATCTCATTAAGAATTGATTTTTCTTGTTTTTTATACAACTTTGCGCAAGAAATTATTTTTAATAATTAACTTACTACATTTTACATTGAAGTTCAAGGTCAACGTACACGAAACCTTCGTAAAACCATACGATAGTTCTTATTAGGAATCGATTTTTTTTAACATGATTTTATGTAAAAAATCGTGTAGAAAATTTGTAAATACTTTTGTAGATTGTAATTTAAAGTTATTTTGTACGCCTCTCCTATTATGGTTATAAACAAAAAAAGTCTACCCAAGTTTTTCTGAAGTATTTTAATAATAGTACATTTTTTTATGTAATTTAGGAAAAATATCAATAAGTAATCCAATTGCACTTTTAAAATGTTAATATTATTTAATGTACAATATATAACACATGTATTTTCTAAAAAAACGTTGATGACTTTTTATCTTTCAAGACCTACAGCAAAACATAAATTTATCCCAAACAAATTGGTGTATCACAAAACATACCGCAAAATTTTTTTATTTTGTTTCTGAGTTAGGGACTGTTTCACTTATTGAGAGAGTCAACTCCTCATTTATTAATAAACTGATAAATTAAATATAATTTTGAAAAAAAATCTATTGTAATTGAGATAAGTGACGTGATTTTAAATACTTTTCTCGGTTTATCGATAATGTGTATTACTTTAATAACTTTTCTTGAATCAAAAATTGTTTTAAGTACCATCTGACAGATTTAATGATATATTCCGAGCCTTACAAAAATCCACTCAGTCCTCTTTAAAATCCTCACAGTCCTCTTGGAAATCCTCACGGTCCTCTCTGCTTTGCTCCAAGGATTCCTCGCGTACAATCCTCTTAATCTTCTTGCTAATCTTCTCTATCCTCTCGCTAGTCCTCGCAATCCTCATTGTCATTTTGTTGGGAGGATTTTAGTGGTCAGCCCCTCGTCCACAAAGCAAATGACTGATTTTTCACTGGTTTTTAAGATGTCAAATAAAATACAAAATTTTATCATAATTGGGCAAGCAGTGACAATCTGGCAATATTAATATCGGAGGGAGGTGGAAATGTTAGTGGATATGAAACTAATGAAGAATGGCTCAAACTGAAGTTCTGTAATACATGCTAGATTGTCAGTAGAAAATGTAGTATCTTTGATATGATTTTGTTGAAATAGTTGAACCTGTAACGATGAAAAAAGAATTGGAGTCTTTGATTTATCGTCAAATAAATTACTGTTGTTAATAATAAATCTTCGTATTGGATTGTCGAGTTAGAAAAGGATATGTCTGATGAAATGATTGAATATTTATATCAAGCAACATCGTTGTTAATATGGCACCTGGAGAACATAGAAATATGTCTGTTTATAAATGAATGAATGAATTAAAGTATTTTGGTTCATTAATCGTGAGAAATACAATAAAAACTTATTATAGAAACTGAGGGAGAAAAAGTATTTCAAGCTAGAATAATAAAGTTTGCTAAAAAGTTACTATAGTTAGAAAATGCATATAAATCAGATGGAAATTCTGACAAAATGCTGACAAATTAGACAAATACCTAAACAGACGCATTACTTATAAAGAAGCCATATGTTCTAAGGTAGAGTGGAGTAGAAAAAAATATATAAAGCCAAGCTGGATTAATAAATAAAAATATCAAGCTCGAAAAATTATTAGAAATTTGTAAAGATAGAAATTACTACCAGTAAAAATACTCGCCTGTCTTGCAAATGCAACTCATTAGATCTGCATGGGTCATGATAAATAAGTTTAACTTGAATGCTTGCCAACTAGACAAATTCGAAAAATCTCTATAGAAGTGATTGAAGAGTACAAGAGTTCTGCAGAACCAAAGGAGGATAGATTCAGGAAACTAAAGTACGCCTTACATCATATCAATAAAAATGTTAGAGAAATGGCAATAAAACTTGAGCTAAAATCCCACGAGCTTGAATATTGCCTTTCATTTGAAAGAACATGGACAAGTCACTAATGCTCCTTTCATACGTTGATCACATATTAATAGCTAGTGATAAGTTTGAAAGTCAGAAAATTAAAGAAAAAGCTGGCGTTTGGACTTGAAACGACTGACATGGGAGATCTAAAGCATTCCTTGGAATGTAGGTTAAGCGAGACAAATGCAATTGAACTGAAACACTCACGGGATCATTCAAAAATGTAGAAGTTCTTCGACTTCGGTAAGATGTATCCATAAAGCATGCCCATGATCAAAATTCAAGTGGTAAATAATGAAAGGCGGGAAAGCTAGAAAGAAAATTGACAGTTAGATTTTAGTATACGGCAGGCTAAGGGATTTGTACAGAGAGTTGGTGGGATCTCTCCTGTACTTGGCCAACATATGTGACGTGGTCACTTTTTCTCTCTCCTGGACGGGATGCCAGAAGTCAGCTCATGGACGACTTATTGTTAATGTTGATGTTTTTAGTGATTCTCGCGCATAGCGCTCATTTTGTTGTTGTTGTTTTATGTGCGGGAAAAGGAATGGGACTCAGGAAGTGGCACTGACGAGAGAAAGAGGGTGGATAAAACGGGGCGAGAACAAATTGTGCTCTCCGTGTTTTCATTACGATCTGAACTAATGTTTTTTTATTTTTTTGCGTGCTAAAATTAGTCCGTCGAATCATCCGGTAATTGACGTTCGCGTGATTACATTTTTCTCGTGGTTGCGAATAATATGTGACAATGCTAAATCAACCTCCCGGGGTGACACCAGGGCGTCATGGAGAAGGCGGTTCCGAATGCCTCAGCAACAAGAATTAGCTCGGCGCTCGACCTGAAACGCAAAAATTCACATGGCTCGAATGCCCGAACGGCTGGGCAACCTGGCTCCACGTCCAGAAGCCTGGCAGTGATCGGCTCTCGCTGTCCCGTCGCGGGCAGTCCGTCGGGACACAGACAGCTCCCGGAAGGGAAACACGGAAAAAATCCGCAATGCGGCACAACACCGAGACACACACATAAAAAAACGATTATCGCACTGGGAGCGCACTCAAAAAAAAGACGAAGGTGCCGCTGGCTCACGTAGACTCGGCTGCCGTTCGGTGTCACTTCGATCTCTCTCTATCTCTCTTACTCTTCTCTACATCGCTCGCGTTCGACTCGATCTCGTCTTCGCTCACACACATGCGCATACATACTCGCACTTATCCTGGCACGGTACAATTTAAAGATGAGACACAGTATAATAGCACTAATATCAGTAAGATACGCATAATAAATTCCGCAACTCTCGGTAGAAATACACATACATAAATACTTAACACTTATTTTCTCTAGAGTCTTTGAGTAACTTTCGCTTCCTTATGTCACTGTAGCTTCTCTTTCTTCTCCAGCTTCTCTAAATCCTGTACCGGTCTTCCTTCTTTCTCTCGCGCATGAATCACACAACAACAAAAACGGCACCACGCGCGAAAATTATTAGACATATGCGTATCAGGAATAGGTCGTCTGCAAGCTGACTTCTGGTGTCACGCCCAGGAGAGAGAAAAAGTGACCCCGACACAAATTCAACGCGTGTTTTTTTGTCGATCGTGCGTGGATTCCGCGATTAAAAGCGAATTCGTGTTAAAAGCTGCGCTTGGCAGCAAGTGATTTATACACTTCGAGGACGTTTGTCTTTTTCTTTTCGACGTTAGTGGTACTGAATTCGGAAATCTTGAAAAAAAAAACAAAAATTGCGCGCGTCGGACGCAAGACAGAAGCGAAGCATCTACGCATTATATTGTTATAAAAAATAGGCCAAATGATTTTAAAAAAAAGCTTTTACACGTGTTATTTCTAAATTCAGAGTACCGTTCACGATATTCACTCGTTATAGAAATTTCTGAAACTTTGTGTATTAATTTCTTACACTGCTATAAATAAGCTGTTTAAATTTTTATAATGACTGCACTTACCGTTTTACAGATATGAAGTTTCAAAGTTGGACTCTTTAATATGGGAAGTATAGGGTCACCCCTCGAAGAAGAGACTTTGTTATTGATGTAAAAAAATCGCTCTATGGATTATCTAAAAAAAACTATAATATTCTTTTTGATGTCTTTAGGATTTGAATACCAAAATTTTAGATCATTAAGACGTGCCGTTTTTTAAATATCCTAATATTTATATGATTTGCTATGCTTTTAG
>JAPYYV010003992.1:0-20850 GCA_030522625.1 Copidosoma aretas
GTTCTCAAAAATTTTTTGCTACCTATAAAAACATTTAAACTCAGTGTTGCCTTGGCGCTATTGCTCATAAAAAAGATTATTTAAAAACATTTTATCATTGTGTTACTGCAATTTCCAGAGTTGAGCGCTATTTCGTAATCAATTTTAAGTAGATTCCTCAAATCTCACTCGATTTCTTTTAGTATTATTGGAGAAAAATGTGAAACGGTGAATTGGCTTTTTAGGACACATAACCCCACTCTCAGACGTCCTCTTAACCGATTCTCAAGGCTACTGTTGTAATGTACAAAATGATGTCACAAAACGATAGGTCAGTTAAAAATTCAACCGGCTGTATTAATCCTAAAAATGTAGAGTTTACATTATCTTAATGGATTCTATTGAAAACATAAAAAGGCATTTATATAGTGGAGAAGAAATTTTTTTTTTAATTTTTCTACAAAACAATTTTGCAAAAAAAAAAAATTTTAATGACTTAGTAAATTATTAGAAATTTACAGAAATGAAAGCCATTTTACACAAAGAACTAAATTATATCGAGTATCTGGCTGTAATTATTTTTAGCATACAGATTCTTGAACCGAAAACATTTGTTCTAACAATAATTTTGTTTCTACACTCTCACGTACAGTACTGATTATAAGCGCTTTTTTAAACTTAAAAGAGTCATTATTCTTCATAAGATCTATTCGAAAAATTTGTTCCATCCACTTTTTTACAAACAGGGCAGCTGGTAAGTGTATCTAATTATTTATTGTTTTGCGACATCTTACACTGAGATTTTCTGTTAAATATTCAAAAACCACTAATTCTTGAAATGGAAAATTTACTACGATGCAAAGTGTGCTTGCTACCTCTGCCTACGGTTGCCCAACGCATTAGCCATCTTCACCATTCTCTGGGAACCTCAGGGTCGCCCCCTAAAGCCCTAATACTTCCCGGACCGAGAGGCAGATCACTACAGAGCCATACCAACGCCGCCAAAGCGAGGCCATCCGACACCGTTAACATTACCAGCCACCTGTCTCGAGGTAATCGCAAACCATTGGCTCAATCCC
The DNA here is from genome assembly GCA_030522625.1 of Copidosoma aretas. Lineage (NCBI taxonomy): Eukaryota > Metazoa > Arthropoda > Insecta > Hymenoptera > Encyrtidae > Copidosoma > Copidosoma aretas. The sequence goes on from JAPYYV010003992.1 coordinate 1,059, forward strand.
AGGGTGCGTCGCTCGCCACTGCACTCCTAGCGATGATTGTAATCTAGCGCGATCATAGGGCACCTCGCAATATTTTTGAATTGTTACCTGCGATGAGATTTCATGTGCTATTACGGGAGTCACGTAACTTTTTTCCTTTTTCTGTTATTACACGATTATTCATCAATAAACATTATAGTTCATATATGCTAAGGCTTATTTGCGCCAAGTTATTTTCCATCTCCTTCTCAACGCTCCCAACATAGAAAGAGTAGTTTCATTGGCGTCCAACAGGTTTGTTTGTGTAAACATACAAATCTTACGCTCGTTGACGTCTTCCATGGCACATGGTAATCGAATGTTCGTGCATACTACACTAGGTCAGGCCATCTTTCACGCAAAAAAATTAATACTGAAATTACACCGAAAAATGTTAAAAGGAAAAAGACAAAAACTGACAAAATGGAGACTGGTCGACTCAAAAACGCGGAGCTAGACATCCTTCGAGCCCAATAACAGAATCTAACTCGTCAAATACAGCAAGCAAGACATGCATTACCGGATGCTGGGCGGCAGTGAAATGAAAATTCACTTTTAAGAGAAGAGCTAGCTCAAGCGCGCAATGCAATAGAATCAGCTGAATAAATCTTAAACGCCGACGATTACAAACAGAACTTAAGATACACAACGCGTAGCTAATGCAGCGCGAGAACAGATAGACACAATCTTATTTGTCAAAATTTACGTGATATATCAGTTCTTACTAGTGCAGCGAATCTTAACAGAATACTAACCTTAGAAGGCACAGCAAAACAGTGGGTACTTGTACATGTGAATAATAAGAATTACAAGCAATTGAAAACCACATTCAATAGGGACTTCCACTCAAAACTTACAGATGAAAAATTAAAATGCACTTAGCTTGTTTGTAGATATTCAGACGCGGAGGGAGGCTTTTAAACATATTATTATGAACAACTAAACGATGCAAACTATTTAAGACCCGAAAAGTCAGAATACAAAAAAAAAAGCTATAATATCATACAATACTCCCAAAAACAGTTTTAACGGCGACAATAAAATTTTAATAACCACCAGAAGCATAACGCAAACGTGCGCTAAATAAATTTTGGCAGGGGCTGAGCAAGTTTTTATAATAATAAAAGCCGATGCAATTATCGGAGTAATCATAACAGCTATTACGCGTAACAGACAATATGGCCCGGTGATTCTAACTTCAACCACCGAAATTCCACAAGTAATCAAACCTACCTACCACACACAAATAACCAAGCTTATATGCTTACCAGACCCTCATACTACACAAATTCCAGAAATACAAATAGTTTAAGTCAAGGTATATCTGACAAGTGTGCATCGTATTAAAAATTTTTAACTTGTAATAATTTCTAATGCGTAATATAAATTAATCAAAGCAAAAAAGACTATTTTTTCGATACAGATAAATCACCACCATAAAATAACAAAAGATGTATCAGGCAATTTTTTTGAACAAAGAATAACATGCATACTTGGTGGATCCATTGATGGGAACATATTAGTCATAAGGATCAATTATTACTTATATGTCAAATGTACTGTCGATGGCTAGATGATCTGGCTTGCATATTAAAGAAATATGTATGTATACATCAAAGTCCAATGATTTTCCTATTGTATATGTGATAGATATATACTTTAAACAGTAATTATTCCCTAGCGAATGGTAATGAGGAGACTACACAATTAAAAAATTATGAGCAATATTTTAGTATTTTTTATTATTCATAAGAAATTAAACTTTGAAATTTATTTATTTAAACTAAGCCTACAAAAATCTGTTATAATTACTTATTTTATGGCAATGTAGTTAGTGACAGTTATATATTAGTGTTTTTATTTACTTTTCATACTTATTACATCCTATATATTAAAGAACTTTCAAACATAATCGAATGTGAGTCCGTACATGCTCGAAACTTTTGTTGCTAAAAATCATAAATTTGTCAATACTCAATCACTTTAGTGGGTGCTTTAATCACCGTGTTACAAATTGTATCGAATCTACCCACTATACATATTATTATTTAGTAAGAAGAATCGCCTGATGTAACTTTTGTTATTTATGACGGTGATTTATCTGAATAAAAAAAAAATTTCGCTTTAATAAATTAAACATACACGTAATAAATTAATACAAAATGAAAATTCTTAATATGATGCATATTTCGGAAATAAACATCACTTGACTGTCAATTGATAGATCTCTAGACTTTTTTCCTGTAATTTGAATTTAATATGGTATTGAATATTAAATTATTTAGTTAACATTTGCAAACGATCATTTTTAAGAAGCTAAAAACAAAAAGCTCTAACGTGCCAAAGTTTTACCTTTTAAAGGTCTTTTTTTTATGGGATTGCACTTACTTTTAAAATCTTGCAAATTGAAGGTTACTAGTTACTGGTCAACATATTTATCAACCTTTACGTTCTCTGGAATACTAATATATAAGCATTTACTCCTCTATTAGAATATTTTTGAACTTTTATATAATCTAAAATAATTCTCTTTTACGTATTTTTTTTATAACAATGCATGTAAGTGTTATAACATTGCATAACAAGTATTATCTTTTTTGCGTATTTACAAATATGAAATAAATGAATTAATAACAGAGTAAAGAGCATATATACTTCAATTTATCCTCTTGTCAATAGCTCGTCTTGATCAGCCTCATCATGCAAATGATAATCTTTTAGGTTAAAAACATTAATCGCATAACTAAAAATTTAGATTAAAAAATGTAGAAATAATTCATAAACATGCTTTTTTGAAAATTAATTAAATACTTTATCGCACACTAAGTTTAAAAAATGTAAGAAAGTTGTAAGAACATTTTTTTAAAGTTTTTAACATGTTTTTAGACATTCTGTGCTGTTAGAGAAAATAGATAATTGGTTATGTGCCTAGTTATTATAATTTGGAGTCACTAATGGTGCTTATTGCTATTGTAAAACCAAAGTATGATGATTCCCCCTTTTATTAATATGCACATTAAAAAATTATCCTTTATTTTTAGTTCACTAATAAAAGCATGGTTTTTTTTCACGTTGAGTGCCCTGTAGTTTACAGTTATTGTCGACCTTTTGCGACATGTACTTAAAAATTCAAAGTTCTTGGAGTAAAAATTTTTAAGGCGGGTGATACAGTTTTAATTTTTGCATAAGAGTTAGTACATCATTAGCATGAAAATTGTTTCAAAAAGCCTAAAAAGGTAACAGATAATGGGCCCAAGAAAGCACTGAAGATTGAAAATAAAATTTTTTCTAAGCAAATCTAACTTAACCTGACTTACTCCGCACATAGCTCATTATTGAGTCAACAAAATTATTTACAAAGCTGTTTTTTTAGGTTGATACTAAAATCACTAGATATTATTTGGGCTTTACATTCCGAAAACATTGTATTCTATTGGATTATGTTGATGATATATAAATTCACCACTTTTGGAGAATTAAAATTTTTTTTTAATAACATATGTTTGAGTTTCGATTCTCAAAAAAACGACCAGCTTTTCGAAAATTGAAGCTGACTATCGATTGTACTATGCAGAAAAAGTCAGTTCCATGTGTAGTCGCTCTTTAATATTTGGCTACATAAAATAAAACATCAATTTTATGTGTATTGGAGCACGCTTAAATAGAGCACTTGCACTTATTGTTCCATCACTTTAAACATCAAGTGGCGCATGTCAACACAATATTTTTTATCAATGTTTTTAATTTCTACGTTACAGCAACATTATGCAGGATTTGCAAACTACGACGAAATGACCGCGACACATGGTCATTTGTAATTGATGTCGATGACACGAGGCGAGTAAAATATAAGTAAAATATTACAGTAAAACAATGAACACGCTTTTCTGTCTCTCTCATAAATATAATCACAACTATATATATATATGTTTACTATAGCTTATACTGACTATTGGTATACTGTCTCTGACCTCTCGCTCGATTTTATGGGTATTGATGAAAGAATAAAGGGGCGATGTATACGTCTCTCTTGCTTCTCATGATAAGCTCGGACACCCAGGCGCTTACAAAACGCTGGTGTACTTAATGAATTACTACTTTTTAAAGTATATAAGAAGCGATGTTAAACGTGTGGTGCGGTCATGCGATACGTGTCAGCGCATCAAGTACTTGTTGGTCGCGATGGAGGGGAAATTTGACCTGGTCAAATCTGATGAGCCAGGCAACCTTCTGACGGCCGACATTTACGGCCCCTTTCCTCGCATACAAGGGAGAGTACAATGCCTGCTGTTTCTCCTTGCCACATTTTCCAAGCTAGTTAAAAATACACATTTAAAAATGCTACTATCGCCGCATTATTAAAAATTATTTTTGACAAATACATTCCTGAATGCGGACCCCAAAAAAAGGTTATTAGGAAAAATAAGTCCTAATTCACTTTTCCAAAGTGGAGAGATAAACTAGAAAGCGAGAATATCACAGTCCTGTTTAGCGGCATCCGCTACCCACAATCCAATCCAACTGAGAGAGTTATGCAGGAGTTCGAGCGCATATTTAGAACCTTTTGCAATGAAAGGCACACTAACTGAGTAAAATATGTTCCATTGATTAAAGGCCTCGTAAACGTCACTACGCACAATAGCACAGCTTGCACTCCTTTCGAACTACATTTAGGCAAGCCAATATAGAGTAAAATAGAACAAATCGTTCAATTTCCGGATAATCAAACGGTTGTTCAAAAACTTCTACTTTCGTTTGGGTCATAGGGAATAATACGTTCGAATTGACGGATAACACAAACAACAAAATCATAGGAACGTACAATCGTAGAAACTTACGAAAATACTGCACGAACGATTGTTAGTAACCGACAAAAGTTTAAGATACTTGATATTAAATAACTCAAAAATACTTCAACAGCGTAACGAAACATCATAATGGCACGAACAAATTAATAATAAATTGTCTATTTATTAATTGTGTGTAAATATCTTTTAAATAAAGTAAGTGTACTGGAGTAAGCATAAAATCCACGTGGAACAATGTACATAGCGTACCGGTACGAACCTACCGGTTAATGTTGACATAAGAACAAAATATTAAGCTTGCACTTATAAGGATTATATCGAAATTAATTGAGCAAAATAAGTTTCGCAATTTAGATTAGCGGCTCAGGCATACAAGGTAACCGATCATTTATTCGACTTATAAAAAATCTTGTAATAAACAACAGCCCAAAACATGTGCTGCAGCGTAGCGCGGCCCAAAGTTTCCTCGCTAAATTGCTTCTTAAATTTTTCCTTTCAACATTTTGATCAAAAAAGTCGTACACACGTTATCGGAAGGTAAATGCATAATGTAGTATCATTAAATTACAGATTGGCAAAAATTCATGACACACGCAAGCCATGTCACTAAGCATTTTTTTAAAAACACTGTGAAATACTAGATAGTCTGAGGAATGTCTGAGAATTTCTTAGGCCTAATTTGTTGAGTATTATATAATTACTGGTGAGTTGAACGTAACTTTGTGATAAGCGCCCAAAGATGATTGTAATAGGTACGATGCCTCGATAAAGCCTCCTTAAGGAGGTTTTATACTACTATATAGCACTAAATTTGTGATTAATATTAAAGGAAATGGTTTACATTTATTAACATCAAAGTGAATACCATACTAAGAAAGAATAATTTAAGTGTCAGACAAATTTTTTGGAGCTATGCTTCTTAGGGCACGTTTTGGCATTGGCGCTGGGGGTTTAAAAAGAAAAACCGTAACGCTGGCCAGAATTTAATACCCGACCTCCCGGAACGAGAAAACCTATGTTGGAGGGGTCGTTTATTAGATTCTGGCCAGCGTGATTCTGGCAGGAATTCAATACCGGACCCCCTGACATAAGAAAACCCATGTTAGAAGGATCGGGTATCAAATTTCAGCCAGTGTGATTCTGACAGGAAGTTAGTAACGGACCCCCTCGACATGAGAAAACCCATGTTGGAAGGGTGAGGTATTAAATTCTATCCCGCGTAACGCAGCGCTATATTTCGATTTTATATAATAGAAGTTTTTAGTACGTTTGCGGGAAAGCTACTTGCAGGCTTGGCCATCCAGCGAGTGGAACAGAAAGCTTGGTCAGCGTAGGCTATTTTAGTCGCCACATATACTCGTTCAACGTTGCTGGCTGGTACATATACGTTTCTATGACCGTACGAAGACTAGCACAACTTAGATTTCACGGTATATCTTCATAGAATCAAATAAAAATATACATATAAGTTGAACATCTTGCTCTCCGCGTGCTACGACTGTCCGTATAGATGTATTGTTTTCGCACCTACATGATGTATTTTCCTGAAGAGGCCTTCAGCGAGAAGGCGAAATATCGATGTTATTAATCTATTGATAGATATAGTCATGCTCCAATCACTGTGTGTTTTCATTCTACATCGTCAGTCTTGATTTAAAACTAAGGAGCAAGTAAACAAGATTTTCTACTTATGTAAATAAAATTATATGCAAATTATGTACGAATAAAAATATTTTGAATACAATTTTGCTCGTGTAGAATATAATTACAGATATGACCAATTTACTTTAAAATGATTTCGTGACAACATAAACTTAAACATAGAAAGCACGATAAATCTTAAAGAAAAAGTAAGATAGATAAAAAAAAACGATTTTACGGGTTTCTTTCCTAAAGAGATAATAAGAATTAAGGCGCACTAACAGAGAGGATATTATCCACTTTTAAACATAACATTTATTTTCCATATTTCGCATATATCATGATAGAATAGGGGTTAAAAATTTCAAAAACATTACAGCACGTCAAGAATATTTATATGAATGTGCAGATATTATTTTGACATGATTTCATGACGATATATCCTTCGAATAAAAGAGACACGCAGTATCTTGAGGGGAAAGCCGGATAAACCCAAAATAAGAATTTGTGTGGGATTCCTGATGGCGAAAACAATATCGCCCACGCTAACAAAGTAGTTAGTCAATACAATGTTATAATTTTAAAAAATGTCGTTACTTCTGTACTTGAATCTCTCTTTGCTATATGTATTAAAAAACAGTATTTCTCTTGCAAAACTAATTATTAAAAATTGTGAACAAAACTTTTTCTTTCAAAACAGGGTATTATTGCCATGATACATTAAGAAACTTCAAAGACCAGGACTATTCATGTATTAATAAAATTAGTTCGAAAAATTTTCCAATCTTTCAGCCACCTCATGTTGGCATCTTCAGGGCTACCTTTTTACAATCACAGTTGTACAAAGGATGATTAAATAATGCATACATAAGTTCCATTTGAGACTAAAAAATTCGATTCAGTTATACATTCCCTTTGATTTAAACAGTACAACGAGAATTCATCGATATCACACATCCCACGTAGCACAAATCATTTTCAAAATGTTTCTGAAACATATCAAATCATATCATTTCATAACATATCATATAATTTATGCTGAGCTGAAATTTTACGGTTTTAAAGAACTGAATTTTGTGCATATTTAGGATTAAAATAAATTTTCTTTATTAGTTTAGTAATACCTAAATTCATAAAAATGACAACAATGAGAGTATAATTTGAAGAAGAAAAAAAACGCTGGGCCTGAGACACGAACCTGGTCCGCTAGGATGAGACGCGAGTATCTTATCCACTTGACATCAGAGGATACAATGCGACATGTATAAATTACGACAATACAAGATACAAAAACAAGTTTTTCTGTTTAGCATCTTTACGACTAAATTATGGAAAAAAGGGTGGGTTTGGCTAAAATAAAAATATAGTTCTCTTCGTGAGATCATCACCAATGAGGATTCGATGCGGAAATTTGAAAATTAAGTCACATAACCTAGAAAAATTTCGATTGTCGCTGAATTGGTTGTTAAATGAATTTAATATTTACAAAAACTTATAAATCTATCTAATGAATAATTATATACGTTTTCTATGATCATGTACATTGTTTCTTATTGAATTCCGTAAACTAAAAATGTTCCTAACCTCAAAATTTTAAAACTTTCCGTATAAAAATGTTATTTTTGATGAAAATCGATCCGCTAGCGGGTATTAAAATTACAGCGAAATGATTTTGTATTCCATTGAAAGTGTTGGCACTCAAGTCGATGGTGTTTCGATTACTACGGAATACTGATTTTTGGCAATTAATTACTTTTACAATCAAGGATGCATGCATTTAAGTGTACTCGGTTACAGGGGATCATTTGTTTGGCATATAAATTATTTATTTATGCATTACAAGTGCTGGCACTTGTGTCTTTTTAGATATAGCGTATAGGTAGTCTGGCATATAATTAATTCATCTATCAATCAAGATTACAGTCAGTGTACTCTGTTGGGTTACTGCAGGGGTTTACACTTTAGGATATGCATTATTTATTAATTTACTATTTAGTCGAGAGTGTAGGCACTTGAGGCTGTTGTGTTACTGGGGATTGACTGTGTATTAATTTCTGTCCCCTGGGTTATTAGGTTATGGTCTATAAGATTATGGGTTTTAGTTGTACTGTTATTCTGATTCACTTAGCAGCGTTAATTAAGGACCGGCCTTTGTGCTCTTTTGAAACTTTAGTTAAAGGATAGATCAGACCTCAGGGCCGAAAATTTATTAGATAGTGCATTTGTCAAGTGAGAGCAATGTTTTGAGTGATTATTATACATCCATTGCCATGGAATACAACTATTTCGATCCGGCATCTGGAAAAGTTGTGCTTCATTTTTTATCCAACAAATTGTGAACAAAACACTTTTTGTCACGTTTTGCTGTTTACTGCTTCTTAAGAGCATTTTTTGGTATATATACCTACAAGGTTTTTTGTTCCTGATCTAATTACTTAAAAAATGAGACCCGAGCGAGGTCTGTTAATATAATTGTTTATCTGCAAATGGGGTTTCAACACGAACAAAAGCCACTTTTTCGACATTCAATATCTTGAAAGAAATAATTTCTAAGAGCCTGAAATTCTCTAAAATTGTTGCTTATGATACTTTTAACAAGTGCACTAAATTTCAACAAGATCGGCTTTGAACCTTTTGAGTAATTAACGATTGAATGTTTTTGTTGTCCTTAATTGCAAGATGCGCCGTTTTTTTTCTAAAATAGCTACAACGACCAAACCAATCCAGAAAATTTATGAGCCCCTTTAAGTTTCATATCCCGTTAGAATTTGTAAGACATTTCAATTTTAACTGATTTCATAACGATTTCCTTAGCACAATAGTTTTCGACACACGTATAAAACCCTGTAACTTTAAAATTTTTGATTATTCGCACTTTCATAACTGGAAAGTGGTTTCAAAAACGAAGATTAAAAAAAAAAAATTTGTTCTACGATCTTCTGGAGTCAAGATAATTTATTTATTTTTTTTCAAATTCCCCACGCTGTAATTATTAACCGATCCGGCTGAAACTTGCACATGTTGTCAATAATTAAACAGGACCAGAAAAAAAAAAAATGTCAGGGTACCAATAAGCAAATATATATTCCTTATGTATTTTGAGGTGCTGAATCTGGGGCCAAAATTGCTCCATCACGTCATAATTTTTTTCTAACCTTAAAAAACACCAAAAATAAACGTGAAAATCGCAAATTCCAGGCCCTAAGTACAATGTAATACACGACAAGGATTCAAAAAATTAAATTACTATTTTTTATTGTGAAAATACCCTTAATTAATTCCTTAGTGGCTTTTATGACATTGTACAAAATTTCTAACCTCCAAAAAACTAAAAATCCGCACAGAAAATGAAAAACGCATAAGATAGAATTAAATTTTGTCAATGAGATGGTTTCACGAGTAGTTGGCCATGTATCTGTACGAAAACCGATACAAGTGGAACGACTGAAACGACCAAATAGAGTGGTAGTACAATAGATTTATTCAAGTATGAGTTCGAGTCGACTCCGAGCGAACCCGAGCTAATGAAAATGTATATCTACATTTTATATTTGACCATGAATACAGATACACATTTCTATCAGCTTGGGTTCGCTCGGAGTCAACCCGAAATCATACTTGAATAAATTTAATGATAATCGAATGCTGTGACTGCTCTTATTTCTAGCATTTAAAATGTTATGCCAAACAGATGTCAGTGAACATAATTCAACGTACGACTACCCTGCAAATAATACACTTGCTCATGTTCTGAAGTATTCCCTATATATGTTCCGTGTCGATTCCATATTGGATTCACGCTCATTTTATGTTAGGCCAACGGATTTACTAGTATTATCCATGTGTTGTACTTTGTAAACCTGTATTCGCTTCGTGCAGCAATCTGAAACAGCACCACCAACGGGAAAAATTGTCCATACTAACTCACAAAACACATGTGTTTATTATGCAAAACATTTTTTTTCGTCATAAAGCAGTGCAAAAATTACTGTCAGTTCAAAACTTATACCCAACACTAAAAAAACTTAACTTAGTTACAAGAGATCCATCAATGCCTCAAAAAAAATTTATAAGAGGTCATGGCCCACAAGATGCTATGTATTCTTGTGAGTTAGTACCGCTATTTTTTCCCACGCAGGTGACACAGACGGTGCTTTTTCAGATTGCTGCACGAAGCGAATAATAGAGTATAAAATACGAATGCTAAGTATTGTACCATCCATAATACCGATATACAGTCCTCTTGATGGACTGTTAATGAGCCTGGAATTTGTGTAAGGGCCTTAAAAAGGCATGCCGCATGCCAAGCTTGCTTACCTAGATAGTAGTTTTTTTAGTTGTCCATAAACACTTCAAACTTTGACATGTTTTCATTGATTGTAGCTACTCACACTTACATGTATTTATACTTATTTATTCAGATATAAGAAATTAGTTATTACACTTAAAAGTATTTCAATTCTATATTTCTTTTGGGAGATACAAAACTTTAAATTTGTTTACCGATTCACTGTACATTGTAAAGTTGAAGAAAAATATATGATCAAATAAACTTTTAATGTTCATGGCAATATGTATTTATAAAAGGTAGGTTAAGACAAATGATATACTCCAAAAAATTTTTTCTATGGCGGCTTTTTTATTCATCAACAGGTTTGAATCACATTTTTAAGCTATGCAATGTTTCATCATTATTGTGAGAAAGTGAGCTGTATTGATCCAATTATGTTACCATTATGAATCCAACATATAGACTTGTGTAACATAATATGGAGTAGCCAGTGTATTACTACCAAGCAAAAGTTAGATTTAATAATGCAGAATATTAAAAAAAGCCAACAATTTGATGAGTATCAATTACAATCTATGAGACATAAAATAAACTTAAACTTCTTGAATTACTATTATCCGAATTGGAAGGACTTCAGTCGTAAAAAGGAAAACTTTTTGAAAAAAAACAGTCGTTTACTCAATCTACTATACATGTATCTTTTGACGATATTTTAACTAGTGCTATAAGTAGTAATATGCATAAATCACTACTAGATAATCATCTCCCTTAAGACCGTCCACGCTTATCGTATGATGAAGGTTCTATAAAAACAAAAAGGCGTTGAAAAGAGCTGGCTACAGTTTGTAGTAAGCCAGAATTATTGCGCACCCTGTCACAAAAAGAACACGTAGGTATTAGTAAGTTTGATGAAGAATCAGTATAATCAAATACTAATAAGTCTAACGATGATAGAATGTTGGCCCTGTACATGGACATTTCACTATCAGCAAAAAAATATGATCAACTAAGAAACCACTTGAAACAACTGCATCCAGATGTTGAATATCCTCACTACAAGAAGATAGTTAAAATTAAATCATCTTGCTATCCTGACTGTACGTGCGTTGATGAATTTAAAGCATCAGTACACTTTGTTGCGCTGTTAGAGCACACTTTAAACCGGATATTGCAACAACTTAACGATACATTATTAAGTATACAAAACAAAAAATTAAGTTTCATTGAAAAATGGAGTATGGATGGATCATCTGGACAGCAAGTTACAACACAAAAATGGTCTTTTTTTAGTTTATGGGTAACAAAATGAACTAGTTACACTCATGATTCATCATCGGACGACAATGACGGTGAGTTGCATGAAACTACCCCTTCAGATGCTTGTTTTTTTTAATTGCTTTTGCACCTTCACTATTACAAACTGATGAGTACATCATTTGCAGGAATAGTAAGCCTAACTCTCCTCATTTCTGTCATCCAGTTGAATTTAAGTTTGCCAAAGAAACAAACGACCTGATAAAAAAAAAATATTTAAAATATACAACACTTTTGGAAAAAATTGAAGGCTACTTCATTGAATTCAATGGTTCGCAGTATAATGTAGGGTTTGATATGAAATGCACGATGTTGGACGGAAAAACATGTCATGTACTTTGCGACCAAAAAGCTTCTAATTGTTGTAACATTTGTGGAGTTGGACCAAAGCTAGCAAATAATATTGATCATATTCTAAACCGTATGTGTAAAACGGAGAACTATAAATTCCGATTGTCTACGTTGCACTGCTGGATTCGCTGTATGGAATACGCACTTCATGTGATGTATAATATTGGTTTTCAAAAAATATGTGCACGCTCCGAAGAAGAAAAAAAATTAAAAACAGAAGAAAAAAATAGGTTCAGAATGTCTTATGGAAAATGGGAATAGTAGTTGATCTAGTAAGGCAAGGTGCAGGTACCAGTAATACAGGTAACGTCGCTCGTGAATTTTTCGAAAAAAGTGTAGATGTCGCAAAAGCTACGAAATTCGACAAGGCATTACTAGAACGATTCCACAATGTCTTACAAGTAGTAACATGTGAAAAAAGCATTAACTACGTCTTATTTAAACGATATACACTTGATACTGCAAAGATGTGTGTAAAACTGTACCCATGGTACTGCCTACCACCCTTCGTTCATAAATTACTACTTCATAGACCAGATATCGTAAAATCTTTTAACGTTTCTATAGGCTGGCTACTAGAGAAACCATTGGAAGCTAATAATAAGATTTTTAAAAAAGCTAGAAGCGATAACAGCAGAACGTGTAATCGTACACTAACGAACACAGATATTCATCACTTATTGGTCAACACAGACCCTATAATAAGTACATTACGATTCACTGAAGATAAAAAAAAAGAAATTACGAAGCAAGGAAGGTCAAGCTTTACTAGTCAAAGATGCTAAAAATTAGTGAGCTTTAGAGAGTAATTAGAATATTCTAGTAACATTTTATTTTAAATTATAAACTACAGTTATTGAGTATGATGATCATTGTAATACGTGTATTGCCATTAAACTTGCGGATTGCAATAGTACAATTTGTAAGTAAACATAAAAAAAAACAAAAACATTTATTTATTAGATAGGTAAGTTTTTGTAAGAATAATATTCGTTTAAAAGCAGAATTAGTAGTAATTGAGTCTTATTTTTAGTTTATGTTACCTAACTCTAAAGATTGGGCAGTAATTTCTTATAAAGTGTGATGTCACATAAAGAAATATATTTTTTCAACTGCAACTTTAAAACTCGCTAGCAAATCGATTTTTATAAAACATTTGTTGGAGATACTTTAGAATATTGAGGTTAGGTACTACTTTAGTTCACTAAATTTACGAAGCAGAAGTGTAAATAATCGCTAAAAACGCAGATGATAATTTACTAGATTGATTTGTAAGTTTTTGTAAATATCAAATTCGTTTAACAACCGATTCAGCAAAAATTGAATTTTTTTCGAAGTTATGTTACTAAATTATCAAAATTTCCGCAAAAGATACTTATTGGTTATAATCTGACGAACGAAATTATATTTTTTTTATCACTGTAACCTCAAAACTCTCTAGCGAATCGATTTTTATCTTAATTAACCCTTTTCTAAAGAAAGTTTCAAAATTTTGAGGTTAGGTACATTTTAAGTTTACGGAATGCAACAAGGAAGAATGTATATGATGATAGAAAATGCAGATAATTATTCATTAGATGGATTTGTAAGTTTACGTGAATATCAAATTCATTTAACAACCGACTCAGCGACAATTGAATTTTTTTCTTGGTTATGTTACTCAATTTTCAAGTTTCCGCAGTAGATCCTTATTGGTTATGATTTCACAAAGTAAACTATGTTTTTTTGTTGTTGTAACCCAAAAACTCGCTAGCGAATCGGTTATTATCTTAAATAACCCTTTTCTAATGAATGTTTTAAAAGTTTGAGGTTAGGTACAACTTTAGTTCACTGAATTTAGGAAGCAAAAGTGTAAATGATCGTTGAAAACGCATATGATTATTTACTAGATTGATTTGCAAGATTTTGTAAATATCAAATTCGTTCAACAACCGATTCAGCGACGATTAAATTTATTTCTAGGTTATGTTAATTAATTTTTAAGTTTCCGCAGTAGATCTTTATTGAATATGATCTCACAAAGTGAACAGTATTTTTTTTTTGCTGTAACCTCAAAACTCGCTAGCGAATCGGTTTTTATTTTAAATAATCCTTTCCTAAAGAAAGTTTCAAAATTATGAGGTTAGGTACAACTCGAGTTCACTGAATTTAGGAGTCAAAAGTGTAAATGATCATTTAAAACGCATATAATTATTTACAAGATTGATTTTTAAGTTTTTGTAAATATCAAATTTGTTTAACAACCGATTCAGCGACAATTGAATTTTTTTCTAGGTTATGTTACTGAATTTGGAAATTTCCGCAGCAGATCCTGATTAGTCATGATCTTACGAAGAAAACTGAATTTTTGTTTGCTGTAACCTCAAAACTCGCTAGCGAATTAATTTTTGTCCAAAAAAACCACTTTTTTCTACACTGATGCGGCAGTCCCAGTTCGTGTCGCCGGCACGGCGATTTTTTTTCTTCCTATTTTAAATTTTACTCTTTTTTTTATTTTTTATAAATGAAGGTATCGCTAAAATAGTAATAATTTATTTTTCTTCTAAATTTGCTCTAAATTTAGGTGTGTTTCACAAACATTCTATAAACGCTTCTAAAACGTTTCATACAAACTTATGCTGAGCTCAGGAACGGACATTTTACGTTGTTACTGATGTTTTAGAAATATTTTGGAGCTCCTGGGAGAAACGTTTTCAGGTTTATATTAAGCGTTGAACAATTCAACAATTTAGTAAAATGATTTTAAAAAATTTTTTTAGACCTGCTCTTTGACCAGCTTCCCTAATGGATTTTTGTGGACACTTGATTCGTACATTTATGATTTGCGAAGTATTCGTCAAGTGAGCTGATGTCAGGACGCTATGTTTTTAATAGCTGGTAATTTTTTCGTTCTTTTTAGAAGCATAGCTTTTTCAGGCAGTCCTACGACTATTAAGTCTTTTTTTTTCAATTTTACATGTTGCATATTCAGGTATTTTTAAGTATAGAAAAAACTCAAAAAAAGTTGAGAACCTTTATTGTTTTTTATTTGATTTCTATCTTTAAAAGCTTCGATTATTCCTTAAAAGATTTCGATCAAAGTTATCAAAGAAATTTCATAAAATATTTAATGTATAACAAGTTAGGTACTGTTGTATATATAAAGTCTTGTAAAACGTATAGGCAATAGTACCTAACTTTTTATACATTTCATATTTTATAAAATTTCTTTGATAACTTTGTTGGAAATCCTTTAAGGAATAACCCAAGCCTTAATAAATGGAAAAAGGATAAAAAAAAAAAGTTTTTCTATTTTTCTCGAGTCTGTTTCTATATTTAAAAGTATCGGAATATGCAACATGCAAAATTCAAAAAAAAAAAATTTTTTTACACGTTAAGTATGCTTTCTTAGTATGGAATTTACTTAGCTATTATTAAATTTTCACTATATCCTTTAATATTATCACAATATTAGTGCTATATGGTGGGTTTAGAACCTTCCTAAGTCCGATTTAATTAGTTGGATTTCTTTTTATTTATTTGTTATTGATTATTTTTGATTTAGATTATTTATTGACTATTTTAACAGCAATATATGAAAGTTTTCTTAAGCTACTATTTAGTTTGCTTGTTAAAAGATAGATTTCTGGTTACACAATTGTTAAAAGCGCCCTTTAGGGTTGGGCGGCAAGCGAGGCAGAATGCGAGACGACGAGAACGGAGAGCAAAATGATAGTCCGCTATCTCCACTGACGACGTTTGAGGACGTAGCCTGTGATCAAAGTCGTGGTGACGAAGGCGTAGATGAGCCTCGGCAAGTGCAAGAGAGCGAGAGTGAACGTCGTCTCCGTCGTTGGTTCCTTGAGGAGGCTGCCGATTGTGTCGTCCCTGTAGCCCTGTAGTCACCTAGAGTCCGAATGATGTCGCTAGCCGCCTGTCATCTGGATGTGAGAGAGCGCTCCAACAAGCGTCAGCTGATAAGTAGATCTGACGATCTTTTGATGGAAGGAGGCAGGTTGGTTTGAATAAGAATACCGAGATTGGTATTTTTAAACGAAGTAGTTTAATTAGGTTCAATGAATGACCGGACCACTGACTCCGACTCGCGTCGGGGCTCGAGAGCCAAGAAGAGCATCGGCCGCGCCTACTTAAGCCCCAGACATAGCTATTGCACTCGCTGGGAGTGGTAGCCACCTGACGGCTGGTAGTATGAACTACGAGGCGGGCGAAATTTTGATCGTACGTTGGGAAGAATATTTGAAAGCTTTAAGAAATTTATGAGAACGATATTATAAATTTATAAGTAAAATAATAATAAATTTCGATGAAACCCCAGACGATAACACTATGTTTATTTACATAGTTATCTTTTAGCTTCCTAAAAGAATACATTAATTTTTGTAGCTTGAAAATCTGTAGAAAAATCTTTTTTTTCAGTAAAATTTATTATATTTTCAAGCTTTCTTGAATATAAGTCTTAATATTATGATTTGTAAGGCTTCTTTAATTTGTCAACCTTTTCTGCAAGCACCCCCTTTGCTATTATCTGGTAACAGGACACTATCAAAAAGCGCATGGTATACTTGGAAGGACTTTTAAGCCTTCATAGCAAAGGATAATATAAAAAAATAAAAATGTATAAAATATTAGGTACCTAGTTGTTTTAATGTTGGTACTAACAAGCTGATCCAATATAAAACCATAATTAAGTTTTACTCCTGTATATTCAGCGCTGTAGATTGATTATTTTATCATTTATAAATATTTTATAGCTCTTTGGTACGAAATATTAGTATTTTTCAAACGTTATAATTTAAGCTGATTTTCTACATAACTAGCAACACAGCTACTATAATAAATAATCTCCCGTTTAGATTTGAATTTTATATTTAGTTCGTTCCAGTCTTTGGCGTCGCAGAGCATAGCTGTATCATCAGCAAGAGAGTAAATATCATAAATTCGTTTCTATAGGAAACTGATGTATAATAAAAATCATAAAAGTCCCAAAATCGATCCGTGTAGAAAATAAATATTTACTATTTTTCCGGCACGATACGTTCCGTTACTTTTCGTAATTTTTCTGTCTTCGAGATAGGTTCCTGACAACTCCAATGATGTGCATGTAATTCCCACTTTTACTAGCTTTAATGACAGTATCTTATGATCAATACAGTCAAATACTTTTAATATATCGATAAAAGTAATGACAACTGGCTTAAAATCATTCAAACATCTATATACATATAATCACTTATCATGACAAGTGCATGATTACAGCCCAAGCCCCAACTGCGTTCTTGTCTAATCTGGACTTATACAGGCAATTAGTCTCACTTATATTTCTTTTAAGCCATCCTTTTCACGTACCACATGCCTATATTTTACTAGCTCTATATTAGGTATCAGGAGAGAATTCCATCTTATCATTTGTCTCTTCTTACAGTACACATTTAACATTGTTATTATTATATCGATCTATTTTGTGTTTGTTCTCATATTTGGGAGATTTTCCCTCATATAAGCCTTTTTTTTTTAAACTATTTTCAACTTTTTTACAATTTTACAGCTGTTCCTATCTTCTTTCGATATATCCTTGATAAATATGATACAGGCATTGTTGTAATATTATTTTTAGTAACACTTAGTATAGATCACCTTTACCAATTAATAACTTCAACAGATAATTTACAAGCAGTTTACTTGTATTGCTTTATAAAGGTTCAATCAAGATTGCCTAACAGACTCTAAAAACTCCTCCAAATCCTTAAAACTTTTTTATATCGACACAACTGATATAAAAAAGCAAACCACACAGTACACAAACACAATTCATACCATCTAGTTTTTCTTCACAGTGCTTTAATACACTAAGAGTAAGAGCTTTGGCTTCAATTACGTCAGACGCGATGTTACAGATCTAAATTAGTCAATAACAATTGTTCAGTACATCGTAACGCGATTTCTGTTTTTTCAATTTATGTGGGTAAGCAATCATGTCTAGAATTCATTTAATAAAATGAAAATTTTCTTTATAATACTTTTTATGAGAGAGGAAAATAGCTCTAAATACTAAATTATACACTATTTTTTTCAGTTAAAAATAAGTTACGTACAAAGACAGTTAGTATTTTTTATCCAAACCTTGAAAGACAGACTTACTTTACGTTGAAGTATAAGAATTTCGTCTGAAAGTTGAGAGATTTCAATATTTTCCTAAAAATTAACCAGAACATAATTTTTGTTAATTTCGATAAAAGCAAGAAGACAGCATGCATAAAAACGAGTATATTAAAAACGTATAAGATCAGTTACAAGATACCAACACATAAGTCCCAGTAAATTACAATCTAGTAAATAAATTACAAACAATCGTGCATTCCATCCTTAGAGGATGCAGTGACAATAACTATTTACAGAAAAAAGTTTATTCTAATTGTCAACAACCTGGCTAAATGTTGAGGCTAACCAATAACACATTAAACCAACGTATCTATCAGGCCGATCATTTGAACACCATAATATTGTATTAATAAAAGCTTTGAGTTGATTAAAAAGTTAAAAAATATCATCGTTCCCGCTGATTGTGATCAACTATTTTTAAACATCACATCATTGTTTACATTTGTACATTGTGATACGACTTTGAGTAGTTTAGATAGATGCATTGATACAATAGTATTGTACAAGATCAGATAATGCAGAAAGATTCATCTTTAACGGTACATATTTTTCGTTTGATAGTAGAATTTACAAACAAATAATTAGCACCTTTATGCCATCGACCATTTCTTCTTTATTAGTTAATATAATCATGGATGACCCAGTGACTAACTGTATTAATACATTCAAAAATATACATGGCATTACCCCCCTTTTATATTTCTGTTACGTAGATGACACTTCTATTTGCATTAGAAAAATAACATTCCTACAATTTAAAAGTATTTCATAATTATTCAAAACATTTTTTATTT
Organism: Copidosoma aretas; assembly: GCA_030522625.1. Taxonomy (NCBI): domain Eukaryota; kingdom Metazoa; phylum Arthropoda; class Insecta; order Hymenoptera; family Encyrtidae; genus Copidosoma; species Copidosoma aretas. Next base: position 20,435 of record JAPYYV010003992.1, read on the forward strand.
TTACATAAGGTAGCTAATTATAGTAGCGTACATTTCGTAGACTTAACGATATGTATTAAAATGATAAAATTATGACTAATTTGTCATCGAAGCCGTCATCTTCAGGTTGTCTTGTTAATTTCAACTCTAATTATTCTCCCTAGCTATAAAACAGTATACTACTACAATTACTACTAGTACTGCTAAGAATACTACTACTATTATTACTACTGCTACTACTATTTGAACTGCTACTACTACTACTACTACTACTACTACTACTACTACTACTACTACTACTACTACTACTACTACTACTACTACTACTACTACTGCGACTGTTGCCGAATGTTGGTGGCCCGCGAGAGGCCAAAAGACGGCTTCTGGCGTCGGTCGCTAACTCGATACTACTATACGGCTCGGAGGTATGGGCGGAT
>JAPYYV010003993.1:0-17353 GCA_030522625.1 Copidosoma aretas
GTTCTCACGTTTTTATATCAATCCATCACACAAGCTTGATAACAGATTCACTTCCTTTACTTAATATAGCACCCACTAATCTAATAGTAATGTTGTATATAAAAATAATGTCTTATCATCTACATATAGAGAGACTTTTAATGTGTTCAACGAGTTTAAAAATAATTATGATTCTTAATTTGTTAATAATTTGACGGATGTTTAACTTCCTGATTATGTCTGCTTTATTCTTAGGATTGGTCCTAAATTTAATTTCTCCACAAACCTAAATTTAAACATGACAGTGAATTTTATGAAAGCCATTGAGTCAACTTTAGTTCTAAGTAAATTATAAAATTCCACTTGTTCTAAAATAAGACACTCTAGTATTTCCATTATCAAAAAATTTGTTGTTAATAACATTAAACTCTCTTACTTTCACCAAATTATTAGGAACGACTTATACTTAACCAGAAGATGTCTTTAAGAACAAAATAACCTACTTGTAACTAAGTCGGATAAGGGGGTTCTACAGTCGTCATCTACATAACTGATTACACTAAAAAGGCTAAAGCTTTATTGGGTGATTCTACTTAATATGAGTTTGTCACTAAGAAGAAGAGCCACAAGATTTTTTCTTGGCTAATTAAGTGTGACAAAAGAAATGTTGACCTTTGGACACACAGAGAAGTTTTCCTTGCATCGTAGATCCCTGAACCTGACACGGATGATTTAGATATAAGTTCCTTATCTCGTGCTTATGGACTTGTCAAAGTTTACAAAGCCGGTCATCTTATCAGACTTATTGTCTCCTCCCTTCGGTAACCTTTGTATGGGTTGGATAAATGGATTTGTTATTTTTTCGAAAAATTTCTTAAAAAGTCTCCTTTTTCTGTCATCAACTCGTATGACGTCAAAGACCGTCATAAAAACATCATTGTTCTAGAAGGTTTTTCTTTGGTTACCTTTGATGTTGTCTCTTTCTATACTAATCTACCTTTCAATTTAATGGAAAGTTGTTTGAGCAAAAAGCTGGGCTCTTTTATGAATCTTTAAGTTATTGACAAAAAAGAATTTCTCGAGTGTCTTGATTTTCTCATCAATTCAAATTATTTTACTTTCAACAACAAAGTATACAGGCTGAACTGTTGAACTCCGATGGGTTGTTGTTCCTCTCCATGGATAGCTGATATAGTTTTGGAATCATTGGAGTCAACTACCATTCCGGAATGCGGCCATTTCATATTGACCTATATGCGCTATGTAGATGATTGTTATCTTATTATAAAAACATCACAGATTGAACATACTTTAAACCTTTTCAATAATTATAACCTGTTTTTACAGCTTACAGTAGAGAGAGAGACAAACAACTCCATACCATTTTTAGACATCTTAATTACACGTATTCCTGATTCTTCATGTTCAATAGACTTGTATAAAAAACCATCTTCTTTCGGACGTTTGTTAAATTTTTTTTCTTATAATCCTGTTTGCCAAAAAAGAGCGATTTTTCATTCTTTGGGAAGGCATTAGCATTACTCCGAGTGAATTTACTTAAATCATGACAGAGTGCTTACAAGGCATACCAAATTTCATAAATTACATGGACAATATCTTTGTCACAGGAAAGACAAACGACGAATATACGGAAAATTTGCGAGCAGTCTGCCAGAAGCTAAGCGAGCGTGGACTTTGGTTAAACATAGATAAATGTGAATTCATGAAAACTCGAATAGAATTGCTAGGATTCGTCATAGACAAGGTCGGTCTGCATAAGGCTAAGTCAAAGGTCGTAGCAATGTATGAAGCGCCGCGTCCTGAGAACGCCACACAGCTAGAATTATTTCTTGGATTAGTTAATTTTTATGAAAGATTTTTAAAAAATAAATCAGTTAAACTGTGGCCACTTTTCGATTGTGCACGGAAATATAAATTCGAATGAACCTTGGAATGTGACGATGCTTTTTGGTAAGTCAAAAATGAATTAGTATCCCCACAAGTGCTAGCGCATTACGATCAAATCCAAGAGCTGATATTAGCTTGCGACGCGTCTTACTACGGCTTAGCAGCGATACTGTCGCATAAATACAAGCACGGCACCGAAAGACAAATTACGTTTGCTTCGAAAAAAATTCCAGATAAGAAATTGAGCTGAGCAATTAACGACAAAGAAGCGGCAGCTATTGTATTCGGGTTTAAAAAATTTTATAATTTTGTATTCGGTCGAAAGTAATTTTACGCACAGATCACAAGTCACTTGAATTTATTATTAACCCAAAAAAAGGGATTCCGCAAACGGCAAATTCGAAACTGCAGCATTGGGCAATTTTTCTTTCAGGTTTTGACTACGATATAGAATGGACAAGATCGAGTGATAATGCAAACTGCGATGCGTTATCGTGGCTACCGATTGTCGATGAGATCGAACTATTCGATGACACAAATTCGCGATTGCATTTCATACTGGATTAGACCAAGGTCATGGATTACGAAACAATGGTTATAGAAACGAAACGAGACGCAGTACTATTGCGAATTATCAAATTTTGTATTTTCGGTTGGCCTAAAGACAGCAAAAATCTTTCATAGACGGAAAAGAAATTTTTCGCAAAACAAAACGAATTATCAGTAAAAGCGAATTGTCTTTTCTGGGGGTACAGGCTGGTTATCCCCGAAAGCTTGCGGGAAAAAATTTTGAAGGATCTTCACTGGTCACATTTAGGCATCGTAAAAATGAGAGCGGTTGTACGCTCTTACGTGTGGTGGCCAAAAATAGACGCGGACATTGAAGATATCGTGAACTTTTGTGATACGTGCATAGAAAATCGAAAAGCACCACCACACGCACCGCTTACACCATGGCCATGGCCATAAAGAACTTGGCAAAGAGTTCACTGTGATTTTTTAGGTCCTATTTATGGAGCCATGTATTTAGTAGTAGTGGACTCTATCTCAAAGTAGCCAGAGGTAATTGATTTTGAACAAGATACGAGAGCAGGAAAATTGATACAGGCATTCGAGATGCTATTCGCGAGATACGGATTGTGTGAGCATTTAGTATAAGACAATGGCAGACAGCTAGCAAGCTCAGAATTCTGCGAATACCTAGAGAGAAACGGAGTAAAGCATAGTTTTTCGCCACCTTACTATCCCGCGACAAACAGTGCCGTAGAAAACTTCGTGGGGACTTTTAAAGATAAGGTGTCGAAAATCGTAAAAGGGGGGAAGAAGATAGACACAGCGGTCCATCAATTTGTGTTCGACTATCGTAGTGCTTCGCATAGCACGACCGGGAAATCACCGGCACAATTGTTGTATGGCCGCGAAACATGAACACGACTTGATTTGCTGCGCCCCAAATTACGTGCCAAGATCAAGGAGAAACAAGGGGCGCAAATCACAGCTCGGCCTTAGTCGCGCAAGGTCGATTGGAAAGAAGGCCACTCCGTTATGATCGACAACCACGGCAAGACAGGTGGAAAGCGTGTAAAGGGCGAAATTCTTAAGCAATTATCTCCGTCGACTTACCAAGTGTGGACTGAGTCTGTCAATGTAATGAAGCGACATCAGGAACAAATCGTAAGACCCGTGCGGCGTTCCGAGCGCATTGCCCAGAGGCAGCACATTTAGAACAAGGGAAGAATTGTACTGTATGGGCGCTGAGGTACCAAGACGCGGGGGGGAAAAGCGAGCGGATGTTTGTATGTGTAAATGCGGCTCAGAAACATCTGATGTAGCGCTCGGCAGGATGTCTGGCCTGGTGAGAGGTAACGACAAGACGTGTTAATAAAGATTCCGATACATCGAATATAACGTGTGCTCTTATTCACCTCCTTCCTTCAGAATCCGCACCACGGCCCGATCAGTCGACACATAGCATCGGATATTTTTAACGTGTGCTGAGGGTTAGCGCTGCCTTTAATCTACCTTTTACTCATAACAGTCTTTATTTGTCAATAAATGAGTTTTTTACTGCTCGTTTTAAAGACATAATTTTAATACCCTTATAAATTTTGCTAATGTCCATGCTGAGCTGGTCAACTAAAACTATTTTTAAAAGTGCTCTTTCTGCTTCTAATCGTTCCTCAAACGGAAGTGCCTGGTCTTTATGAACGTACGAGTAAGGAAATGTTTGACAATATGTTATTACCCCAATAAGTAGAATGAATGACGAACATTTATCTTGGAAGCAATGCTAATCATTTTGTAAGCTCTGGCATCCTGGAGACGATACTATCGTTGGTGCAGGGCCAGAAAGTTGTGGCTGCTGTAACCATTGAAGCGTGTCCGCGGGGTTTCGACCTCGAAAGAGTGCATCATCCGGGTGGTTTTTATTCAATACGTGTCACCATTTGATATGGTCTAGAAGTCATTCCAATTCTGCTGCGTGATTTCCTACAAACACAGTTGGGGCTTGGGATTTTTTTTAACCACGCTAACGGTATCTTAGAATCAGTCCAAAAAAATATTTTATTTATTGAGAAATGGGAAATTTTTCGCACTTTATTATGTAAGTGCGCCTATTCTACTGCTGTCAAAGCTCTTATGTGGGTATTGTGAGTAGCGAGCCATGCGAGATTTCGAGCATGCTCAGATAACGCGAGCATGATTTTGAGAACCGACAGACCAGACGTAACGCTTGGAACCGTAACCAGATTCACTCGCATTACAGAAATCCAGCAACTCGACTCTGATGAGATTTATTACGTGAATCTGACGAAGGACTGGACTATTTTTGAGTAACGTTGATTGGTGCGCGAATAATCACAATTACCGATATATTATTTGGAGTACTGCCCATCCTAATCGATCCTGACCTTTCCAGATGCTTGTATGATTCTCTTAAGTATAAACACTACTGGCACTTACAGTTAAGGGGATCGAAAATGGTTGCGATGTCTGATGAAATACGCCTTTTTGAGATTGTGCTGCTTTCAATAATTTCTTTCACTAAGAACACAAATTATACCAAATATTAGAGCCAACTGAATCCCAAAGTTTTCTATGGTTTCTTGTCAACGTTAAAAGGATTAATCATTGATTCTTCTTGATCAAGATTATCGATTGCATGATCGAGAATGGATGCCCACTTTTGAATGTGAACCACACCCTCCTCTCCCGTGCATTTTTTCAGCCAGGTTATATAGTCGTTTTAAATTGATAAAATCTGACGAAAAGTATTAGTACCAGTAAACAAATCACTCACATAACAGTTGCACTCTAATATTTTACTCGTTCAAGAAAATTCGGTCTGTTTATCACTCGCGAGTTGTATCAATGTTTGAATTCCCAGGAACGGTGTGGATGACATCTTGTATGTAATGGTTTTAGTTCAAACTTCTTAATCTCACGCTCGCGTTACTACATCAGGTGCTGGTATTTTATGTATTCCGAGTCCACTACACGGAGAAAAATATTGTATCGTATGACTATAGAGGTCTGGCTCAGGAGAGTTCACACACGCATTGAACGCTTATAGTACAACTGTCCATTCATGTGCAGTGCAGTTGTCTGTTCTCCCACAGTTCAATGTAGCACTATACTGCAGAAATCTGGAGTGGGGGAGTCTCCTAGCACAGCGCTTGGAGCATATATTTGCCAAAGTCCGTGATCAAGTATCTTGGTACGTATATGTTCCAAGCGCCGGACTAAGAGAGTCCCCGATTCCAGACTTCTGCAGTGCAGTGCTGGGTAATAGTGTTAGAAAACGGATAGCTGTACTGCAAATTCACAGACAATTATACTATGAGGTCTTGATGCGTGTTTGAGCTCTTCTGAGCCAGATCTCTGTGCTCTTACGGTACAATATTTTTCTCCGTGTAGAATACACCGGAATACTTTCTTGATGTCTGCGGTAATGACGTACCTGTAAGTACAAAAACACTATGGATGTTCAAGTCACCTAAGTTGAGCCGTAGGACACGTAAAAAGCACGCTTTATAACGACTGATCTTTGTCTAACTTAGAGGAAGCGTCAAACACAATGTTTACCCTCGTAAAAGTACTAACTGGTATAATCACAGCGTGGTCAGGAATAAAAAACTTTCAAGTGGTCTTGTGGTTATACGTGACATGAGGTATTGCTTAAGACATTTCTTAAGTATCAAATTATTTCTGGTCTGAAGTTAAGAATTTTTACTTTGTTTATGCGTGTAATATTTATGAAACGCCTCCCTCCTTGACTTTGCTATCCCCGAATTTACTTCCATAAAAGGCCACCCAATAATGAACCTGCAACTGTAATCGTGTAGGCTGGTGTTTATGTAATGATTTTTACATTTTTAGTCTTCTATACTTGGATTATTTATTCTCGCACACTCTTTTACTACCCAAAATTTGCCCATTTTTTCTCCCAGGCAAATAAGTTTACATATAATTGGAGCCTTCACGCCGCGCCGCACAGTGGTCCAGAAAGCCAAAAATATCATCGAAATCAGTGCACTCTACGAAATTTTCACCAATCTTTTTGTTATTTGGCTTTTTTGTCCCTAAGACCATAACCTACAAATATCGAAGTTGTCTGAGGAAACTGGGCTTACCAGATGATTCAAAATATTTAAGTTATATTTTAATCTTCGCGTCATTTTAAGTTACGATTTAAAACTTAGTATCCACGTTCAAATAGCTAGGTTTGACTCTCATAATGTTTAGAACCATCTTTACTATGATATTACTATGATCAGTTGTGACAAAATGGTAATACAACAATGATTCGTGTCTTCGATCGCACATTGTTAGTAATAAATGAATATTGCACTTAAAACTTTTCAGATATGCCCTTAATCGGTTTGTTCAAGAATTATACTGGGAAATCTCAACATTAAAAAGCCAGTTACTCAGTAATAAAGTAACCCAATTACTTGATATTCTTATAGAAAAATTTACGGCAAGACAATAATTATAACGAAGCACTATCCTTGGCATCAGTATATTGTCAAACGATGTATTTAATGTTTTAACTGCCAGTAAAAACAAGTAAATTCCATAAATATTAGTATTTCTCTTCGTATATACACACTCCGTTGTAAATCATCTCACCTTTCATCTCGCTATTGATATAATGGTATTCAAACAGCTTAATCTGGACATCATAAGTACAGATTTTCTCTGCCCAAATGGTTTTCTGAGCTTTTCTATGTAAGTAACATTAACAATAACTAAATTTTCATCTTAAATATGATAGTATTGATATAAAATTATGAAGTGGGACTTCAAGTATTTTTATTATACTTTAAATGAACATAAAAGTAGTTAATATGACGCATACATGATCGGATGGTAATATTACATCAGTTCAAATTAAATTACAGGATCTATGAGTTTATGTTAACGTCTAATAAAGTTAGGTAGAGATATGCAAAAAAATCTAGATAACGATCAAAGACCAAACATGACTTAACAAATATGAATTCAGGTTCACTAAAATAGCACTCTACTGTGCCTTAATTAGATTTGGAAATAGTTTAAATTTAATTTGCAACATTTTTTCGTCGTTAATAAATAATTATTACAAAAAGCGAATCTACCGTAAAATTATGAAAATTGTTATTGCAACTCTTTAAGTGAAGAAACTTCTAAATTTTACAATCCAAAATCCCACACACTCAAATCAGGGGTATTAAATACATAAAATATTAACAGACGATTCAATCGTAATCTAATAAGCATTCACACATGATTTAACTAATATATGAAGGTTGAATCTCAGTCGATGAGGAATAGCTTGTATTACTCACGTATAGATGTAAAATGGATGTTTATGATAATCATTTTACAATACCTCACGCATAAAAATTCAAAGCTGTATTGTACAAAAAGTCTTGTAAACATACAATTTGGTTTTTAGGATACGTCAATACATCGCTTACCCATCAATGATACAGTTACTTTGTAAATTGCATGATTAATCTTACATCTATGATAAAAATACTAAGATACTTACAGATAAAAGAAAATAAAAGTAAAAAAAATTGTAAAATTAAAAAAACAGTACCTCTTATTTTTAAAAATGCAGACACTTTGCACTTTTTGCATACGTAATATAGTAAATATAATATTATATATTTACAGTTAAATAGTAACTTTAAAAAAAAAAATTAGAGGCTGTGGCTGTATGACTTCTTGATCAAGTTAATCTGAGTCTATAAATAGCTATTAGAATATCTGGTAGTAGAATCTAGGTGTTTAGTTATTGTGTAATATATATTTACCGTGATAATCAAGATATTTGTAATTTTCAATGCAAAGGTCTTTAAAAACTTCATCACGGGAAAATATTAAAATTAACTATGAATTTTTTTTATTTTAGTCTGTATTACATGTTAATAACGATTCTCTCTATTTACAAAGGTACTTTTATTCTGCATACGTAATAGCAGTTACTTATGGCTAATTAGATAAAAAACTTGTAGTTTCATGTTGTTGCTTTACTGATGTGCAAGCTTAGTGTAAGGGCAAAGGTCAATTAGTTATGCTTGTAATCTCATTATTAGACGTTTTCAATCATTCATTCGTTGACAAAAATAAGTTTTTTTTTGTGATCAAGATTTAGATTATAAATTAATTATAAAACTTGTAAATCACTTCGTCAACCTCCTGCCTTCGACCTGTAATGACTTGTATAAATGTGTTGATTAGGTACATATGTATGTGTATGCATGTAGCAAATTTCGATAGTCTAACTACTCTGGGTACATAATAACGCTGTTTTAATCCACCAATTTACACTTGAATTGGCGTACAAGGTTTTTTAGTGGTCGCTGATAACGAATTTGAGGTAGAGATCGTCAAAATAAAGATACGTCATCCCAGATGATGGACCATATTCCTAAGAATTAACTTATTTGTACCAAATTTGTTATACGGGGTTTTCGGGGTTGCTTATAACGAATCATAGGTAAAATTATTCAAAATTGAGATAACAGGTCCAAGATGGGTACACAAATTTTCTAACACCAACTTATTTGCAACAAACTTAGCATAAGGAGGTTTTAGGGGCTCCTTGCTACAAATTTTAGGTCAGATTTGCAAATTATAATATTGTTGACGTAATCTGACAAAAACTCCATAAACGAATTAGCTGTATTGAATCAACTTTAAACTTGAATGTTCTAAGACCCTAATAAATGTATCCTCTTGTAATCCATACAGATGTTAGATCTATGTGCATCACAGTGAGCTAAAACGCTCATACAATTCTCAAAAATATTGCTTTAGACGCATTTTCAATAGGAATTATCGATTTCTGCTTTAGTTTATCCTGAGACTATCACTTACAAGAATTTGTTTTCCTCAGACGTTTAACATCTTCTAATACATATGTATTCTAGTGATATATATAAATATATATATATATATATATATATTTTTTTTTTTCTTACTACATATATTTAACTTACTATGTATATATAGTGATACGAATCAACTTTTTCTGACTACCCCCCTCACCTTCTTCAGCACCCCCGCAAGCCACGGGTGAAATTGTTATACTTTTACGTGTTTTGTATGGTCGTCATTTGTTTGAAACCCCCTCACCACCCCTAAGCCCCCCTGATTGCATCTAAAAAATTCTATCATTTTCTCCGTGATTTTTCGTTAAAAACATTTCTTTAATTTCTCTATGGCCCCCCTTCACCACTCCATATCGCCCCCTCCAAAACTAAGAATTTTTTTTTGTTTAGTCGATGTCCCCTTAAAAACTTAGATTTTTACCTGATGCTTATCTTTATGGATCCCCCCAGATAGCCGTGGTCAACCCAAAAGAACTATATTGCCGAACACGGTCAAAAACAGACGAGTTTTCCGATTACTGACGAGCCCCCTCACTAAAGCTTTCTTATATCGTTGAACATTGCCAAAAACAACCGATTGGAGCCAAAGCCGCTCCCTTTCAGTCCCTTGGCATCTTTTTCGTCATCAATAATTTGGTGAATAGACGGACGCAGAAAAATAAAACCTGAATGTTAGTGATAAGAATTATGAAACAAATAACGGAACATCCGTACGCTCGAGCTTAATACGAGATAAAAATATAATACAACTCAAGAAAATACAATCAAATACCCAAATTAACTTTCACGCTTATAATGTTCATCGATAGATCATTTATTCACTTCTTATTCCACTAGCGATTAGGAAAAAAAATAAAGTTTTATACCTTATACAAGTTTTTATCTAGATAGTGGTAGCTCTTTGCTAAGTCGATACGGAACATGGCCTGTATTTAAGTCAGTTTAAAAAGTTTTTGTTAAGATATTAAAAATTCACTCTAGCAAAAAAAATTTTTAAGGAGAAAAATTCGAAATAACTTACCTCTCTTCATGTATAATAGTCTTTAATATCGAATCAGACATTCAGAGAGACACTATTATGTATTATATATTTTTTATAAATAGTGTAAATTACATATTTTTAGAAATTTTATTTTAGGCTGGTATCAAGAAGTAAATTTTGTATAACAGTAAAGGAAAAGCAAGGTATGAATAAACTATGTAAGCTTGAACATAATCGTCTTAATTATACTATTGAGGTAACGAAAAAATTAAATCGGAAAAAGATGAATAGGTTAACAAAAATTTTATGGTAATTAAAATTAACTTCGAGAATAGTACGGGAAAACGTTATGAACAATTTGCAGTAAAAAAATAGAAAGAGTAAGCAGTTGTAAAAGTACTTTTAAAAAAATGCTTGAAAAAACAATGTGCTTCTATTTCAGGTCTCAATATTGATAAAAAAAGTCAAATATTAAAAAAAAGGAGTATCTTTGCTTGTCTTTGTCGTACAGTAACTTTTTTTCAAAAGCTTTAGGAAAATAAAAGCAACGCAATACAATCAATACCATTGTCCAATTGTAATAAGCCTAAGAGATATTTTATGTCCAATTAACCTCCAAATCGTTTCAATTGCAAAATATTAGATTATTATAATATGATCGAACATTTTATAATCAAATGAAAAAATATACGAATATATTAGTATGTATAATCAAATACGGTAGTGTACGTTTCCATTATATATTTATAGAAAAAAAAACTTTAATGTTTTTTTAGTTACAAATAAGATTATTTGTAAACTTCTTAGCGGATTAAATCAAGTTTTGACTGCAACATATGCATAACAAAAAATTCATATTAATAAATAATTAGCATCGTAATTATATTTCCAGAATTATTATTCAAGCAGAACAAGAAATAATATTTTCGTAGTTTTTCAAAATTTGCGACCAAACTATTTAAAATTCAATTCGGTTCTCTGTAAAATTATCAAGATCTTATTCGGCTTACTTTTTGATTATCTTGATTAGATAGAGTATTTTTATACCCTTTCTTGTGAGTCTGTACTTCAGTTAATATTACATCACAAAGTGGTTTACAATAATCAAAGTATATCTCTCATACGATTTTCATCTATATTTTTCAAAACTTTCATGGGCATATAGACAGACGAGCTAAGCTTTTCTTTTGTTGTTATTGCTCATATCATTTTTAAAACTTCTCTGAACAATATCCATAAGTATACGACATGATAAAAATTTGTGTAATAAATAAGTTTTTATAATGTAAAAAAAAAAACATTCGTTCAAGTCATAGCAAATTAGTCTTTTTTGAAAACCATAAAAATATGCCCTATTTCATATATTGCTGAAATATCAAAATATTAACTGTCAAATAATAAATTTTTTTTTTTCTGTTAGGAAGTTTTTCCTGAAACGTCAGGGTAATCTATGAAAAAAAAATTAAGATTTCCTATACATATGATTTAAAAATACATCTACGATCATAATGTAACTAAAAATACAATTATATTAACATTTTTTTACAAAGAGCAATTTCATGAAAGTTATCTGATTTTTACAAAAAAAAATTTCTGTAAGCGCAGGTAAACTAAAGGATCAACGAGACTTTTCATTCAGCGTTATGATTCTATTTATGTGTAAAAAAGCGATATTTTCTTCATCCAAAAATAAATCTTCTGTAAAATAGATTTTATATTTTTAAAAAATATTGTCACCAGAAATATTTTTCGAAACTAAGAACCATGCGAAAAATTGTCCTAATTGATGAAATGACATGACAATAGTTTTTTTATCGAAAATATTATCAATTTAAGTATGATATTGCATCTGTATCAAATAGCGATTGAAGAATTTTCGAATGATTTATGACGAATCCCAGTATAGGTTCTTAAATCATTTAAAAATGTATCTTCTGTCAAATTATTTACTCTGAGTTTCAAAGAAAAGCATTTATTATCTTTGGTTTAAAAAATATTTGTCCTTTTAATAGCATTGTTTTTCATTTTATTATTCCTCTTTTTCCCAAATTTTCAATTTCTTATGAAAAAAACTGTTTTTGGGAATATTTCCGTAATCAAATGATTTTTCAGAATCATTTGTCTTATTTAATTCAAACCAAGCTGTAATATGTTTTTCTTCTTTTTTAAAGAACTTTTAATTCTGTTTTCTTTAAAAATTATTTTTAGTTTGTATGATACGCATTATTCGTAGAATAATATTAATATACTATAACAAATTTAAGAACGATAAGAATATTATAATAGAACGTAGAAATACAAATTTTATGTAAGGCACAATAGAAATAAAAGAAGAAATAGTATTTAAAAAAGAATACAACAATAAGTTATACATAGAATTTAAGTATGGCGGGTTGGCTTGCGAAGCGTGCAAGGGGCCAAGCTTTACTAGTATATGTATATATATCTACCTATATTAAATAGTTGTATAAACAAAGGTTAATCCCAGCCCCCCGCTCCCCTCGCTCTCCCTCAGCTCCCACCTGGATTTCCATAGCTCTCCCTCAAATCACGTAGTTACTCGTTAATTTTTACGTGATTCTGAACCCAATTTTTTTTTGGGCTAGCTCCCCCCTGCTCCTCCTCAGCTCCCGCCGGCCCCTTACATCTCCCCCACCACCTCCAACTCACCTTCCCCTCAGCTCCCCTCCATCACCTTATAACCTATTCCACGATATACACACACACACAACTTAATAAACAATTAAAGCCATTTAATGCTTTAAACGAGAATCTATTATACTTGTTTCACATTGTGGCATTTTATATACCGTCTTAAACCGTCTGATCTTTTAAAGCCCTTAATAAATTTTTTTACAAATTCTTTTTATGTCCTTTATTATAAATTTAACATACTGCAATAATCAAAAAATGACAAAGTTATTATGTAGATATGCAAAATTTAAAAAAAACTTATCAATATGTCTTATTTCAATGAATCTTGTCAATTATAATATATTGATGACTGCACAGCTGTTGTCAAGAAGTGAAATGATGGCAATTTGATTTTTTTTATTTATGAATTAAAGATATTCAGGTATATTTTAATGATAAAAGTTGAATCGTTTCTACCACAATGATCCAAACAAAATTTAGAAAGACAACTGAATTATAAGTTTATGCTTATAAAATAATTATTTGGTTCTATTTAGATTAATCACTTCTGCATGTTTTAACGTTATAATTATAATAGAAATTGACACTAAACCAAAAATCTCCTAAATGTTATTAAAGGAAATAAGGGCAGCTTAATAAACGTTTCCGTGTTGCAGGTTGAGTCGAAATTGTACACGGTATATCACATGATGTAAAACATGTTAGGTGTACTCCAAAGCAGCTATTGTAAGAGCCAATGACAGAACTGTCATTTTTCGCCATATTTAATGAATTGTTACGTGTAGATTATTGAATATTTATGTTTGCAATGTTGATCAATGGCCTTAGTAATTTTTTAAATATTTAATACGGAATGAACAGGGCAAGCTAATGATGGGTTAAGGTCCATATACATGTACACCTTGTTTTATATATAATTATTTATAAGCCATGACAATAAGTATAGACAGCTGTTCAGAAGAACATAAGTAACTAGTTTCTTAGTCGTACGAAGTTCTTAGTTATAATAAGTGATCTGACTCAGCACATGTTGTTGCTGGTTGATCGATAAAAAGTTAGTTTAAAAATAATCTGGTTCATCTAAGATAGTAATCGTTACTAACAGAATGTCAATCATGCGTAATATTATAGCAAGACACAGTATAATACAAGGGGCATATGCACGGAAAGGAATGGTTACGTGAAAAATTGCTTGTTTGAATTTTATATTAAAAAGATATCTATGATTATCACAGGTTGCAAAATAAGCTGAAAACTTATTCCTAAAATGGAAACATGATATATAAGGTTTTAACTAGTTACGTGTATTTGTTTTAAGCACAGCATAATCGCTACAATAAGTCATTGGTAAATAAAGGAATTCGATTTTAGTAAAAAGACCAAAAAGGGATTGTGATGCATTTTATTCATAATGTTTATATCAAGATTATTAATAATAATCGAAAAAACTGCGCTTTTAAACAAATAGTACTCATGCTATTGAAATTTTTAATAAATTCTTTAGTTACTTAATAGAAATTTTTTTTTTATTGCTAAAAACTTTTAAAAAATGAGATTTGTCAGAAATTTGATTTTATTTTGTCTATATGTTTAATAAATTATCTTATAAATTCTAATTTCATCCACTATAAGTATAACAAATAAGTAACAAAGTATGTATGCAAAAAAAAAATTACTTTCATATAAGAAATTTTAAGTCTGTAATAAATTTTTCAAATCTCATCTACAAATTTTAACAATAAATTAAGTTATAAATTTTTTTTCATAATAACAAAATATTAAAATTTACGCAGTCAAAATTTTCTAAACAGTAGGGAGTCTCTTTAAATAAAAAAAATATCATAAAATCAATTAAAATTTATGAAAGCTTTTTCAATAGAGTGGTAACAATTGTATAAAATACGTAAATAGGGCTAAGAAAGGTATGGAGCATAAATGCATCAAATCGACGGAATTATTTTACTAGTATAAGAATAAGGATTTTCTTTAGTTAATGTAATATAGATGTGATGAAAATCATCCAAAAATCCAAACATGCTAAGTATGTTCGTTAAAGCGTTTAGAGATGTTCTGTGAGAATTTAAGAGAATGGTTATTTCTGAAAAAGGAGAAAATTTTGAAAAAAATTGTTTAAAAATCCGAAATGTCACCATATAACACTTAAAGATAAACATCAACTACGAATGACCACAAAACAAGTGGACTTAGCGAAAAATCATAAGATACCTTTTTTAAAGAACGTCAAATTTTCTGCAAGAATGTCTATGTGTTATTATAGATCGTTCGTTGGCCAAGGTTTTAAAAAATTCTAAAGAAACAAAAGAACTTTTCCCATCTTAATTTTTAATTTTAAACTTTGGACGTCGTGGAAAACGGGTTGATAATAATATTAAGTGCTGGAATTCGGCGAGAATTCGTTTATTTATGAAGAAACGATTGAGGACTATGGTGAAAAAAATTTAAAAATTCTCCAAATAAGGACAACCCTAATATACATATATATCAATATTAATCCTAAATAACAAAAAGACTTTGTATCAGTTTTTAATTAGTAACTATTATTTGATCAACAAGTAAAATTATTTATTAAATTGACGATATTTGTTACAAAAATCCTAATTTTTATGAATGGATAATGATAGAAACAGATCTGTTTCAATTTGAAACGGAAGCATTGCAGCTTTTAAAAGAGGATATGGGCCCATTAATATGCTCCTTAAAAGAAAATTTTCGTGGAACATGGAAAAGACAGCAGGTAGGGTGTAACGGGCAGTCAAAGCAGTATTAAGCTTAAACAAAAAAGCTGAAGTAGAAAGTTTATATCGAATAATACTTTTCATAGACTAAATTATAAGATTATATTGCACATGCGTAGCAGAGACTTGCCTGTGAAACAGAAAAAATAGAAGGCAGATTTAAAATGTGAAGTTGTGTTTAAATGCAAAGACACAAGGATATATATGAAAACTAGAGGCAGGAAGGGTGAGCATGTATTTGGGAATGAAAAACGAAAAAACAAGGGGAGAAAGTAGATTTAGATTTACAAACATCATGTTGCGTTTAAATGCAAACATACCAAGATATACATGAGAAATAGAGGAAGGAATGCTTAGCCAAAAAATAGGCATAAGAAAAAGGGAAGAAATTTAATTTTTGCGCATAATAAAAATGATCAAGTGTTGATGGCCTTATATATGCCAAATTGAAGAATTAGCAGACTCAATCAATAAAAATCATAAAAATAGACAAAGCAGTTAAAGTTGTACATGAAAAAAAAGAGGATGGGAAAACGTAAGTCTCATAAAAAGAGCAGTAAAGGAAAATAGACTTGAGAAAATCAAAGTTAATTTTAGACAAAAAAGTAAGATTTTTTGTCAATCATAACAGACAGAAAAACTATATGGTCATTAACAACTCTATCATCCGTAAAATGTATGAAAAAAAAAACAGAACAATGAAGTGAACAGAAAAACATATAAGTAAGTTAAAACGTTTTTGAGTGATAAAGTGTAGGTTGTGCAATGAAAGAAAGAAAAAATACAAAGTACATATTGCTATGTAGAGAGGAAAAAAAAAAAATTAATATTAGACAGAAATGTAGGATCAGAAGGTGATCGAAAGATATGCAGTAGGAAGATCATTTTTGTAAATGTACAAGATATTTATGGAGGTGAATAAGGCACTGCTGGGTTAAGAATAAAAGATTAATGATATTTTATGCGTTATAAATTATAATACCCATGTAAGAAGAAATCATAAAATTATGTAGAATTTTTTTAAATAAAGTATTACTCTTTATTGTGAATACAATAAGTAATAATTTAAAGGAATAATATTTTTTAATTAGTATAAAACAAGAAAAGGAATTGTAAAAGTATCCAAAAATCTATATAAGAAATGGAAAAAAATTAAATGCAAAATTTACATCTGAAAATGTTGAGTAAGAAATATAAAATGATATCATATTATTAACTGATATTTATATTAGATTCTAAAATGTTTAAAAATAACCAAAAAAAGTATTATAACAGTTTAGGTCATAATAATGATTGCGCAAATATTATATACATATGCATATGTATCAATATTAACCTCAAATAACAAAAAAAATTCTTCTCAGTTTTCAATAAGTAACATTTATTTGATACATTAGTGAAATGACTTATTGTATTGATCATATTTGTTCAATATTTTAGCGAATTTTCATAAGATCACTTCGATTTTCTATGTTTGTACGCATATGTGTGATAAAAAATAAATTTTTGTATTCATTATTCAGACATAAAAGTATCAATAATTAAATATGGGGATTTGCGCATGGAGTGCGCAGGGGGCACAGCCCCACTAGTATACGAGGTGTGTTCAAAAAGTAAGGTGACTTTTCAAATTTCGCGGGCAACGTACTTTCGATTATCGATTTTTTGGTTTTGTTATGTTGGTACAC
>JAPYYV010003994.1:0-17352 GCA_030522625.1 Copidosoma aretas
TCAGATAATGCGTTACAAGCCTGATCAGTTACTGATCATTAAAAAGGATAGCCTGATCAGGGACTGGTCAGATCCTTACTTCATTTCCTGCTCGGGAGGTTACTCGTGGAGCCATCAGCGTCTCCCCTAAGCTTTAGTTGAATATGGCTTATGTTTATTTAACCCCCATAGGAGTTTTTGCATTAGGTTAATTTTTGTTTTACTAGGAAATTGTTTATAGTTTTTGAGAATTGATATTTTTCTGATTAAACGAATAAATTTAACATTCACGAGGTTAAACGTCAATATGATCTTGCAGGATCAGGGATAGAGATTGAATTGTCGCGTGCTGCGACTGCCAGCGCCTTGCCGGGCAGGGGAACAAAACTTCAGTTGTATATAGGTCTCCTATGTTCGCCACCTCTCAGCATGGGATCTGGCCTTCTATTAGACTCTATATTCGTTGGTATTTATTAAGTTTGGTCAAGCAGTTAGCAGAGTCGAAAATAGTTTCTCGTTCAGAGCATAGCTTAATACAAAAAAATGAATGCAAAGTAATTTAACAATGGCAACACGAAGTCCAAAGGCTGCACTGTCTATTGAAAACATTTTTGATGAATTAATTAATTTCGAAATTTTTGATAACAATACGCTTAAAGAAAAAAGAGACCATGTCTGGAAAGATATTTGTAATAACCTGAACGATGTAATAAAACCTGTGAATTTGTATTTGAAATTTGCAAAAAATACTCATGACTTATTAACTAAGTACAAAACAAAAAAAAGAATGCCACTGAATCCAGTCGATAGAAATGTATGTAACCAAACTGTAGAGGCATTTCACAATTTAAGAAATTCAGAAGAAGACTCTGAATTGAATTGCCAGGAGCAGGATCTGAATAGAAAACAAAAAAACAGGAAAAGAAATATTAGTTCGATATTATAATTAAAAAAGATGTATGGTCTGGTATCAAGCCCATTTTACAAGTTTCAAGTAACAGTCAAGAACATCAAGTTTTGCAGCAAGGCTGGACTGACATTATTGAACATGAAATTTATAAAGAAAAAAAATTGCCTTGTGCATTGAGTATTAAAAGGCATGTGATAAGACAATGGGAAAATTATATTTTTATTGTTGGTTCCTGTACAGATTGTCACAAATCCATCGAAATAACTTGCTCTGAAAAACCTGAAGAATATGCGGATGTTAGATTGTTAGTCAAAACTACAAAATAGCATTGATAACCCTTACGCAAAAAAAGACGTTTGACAGGTAAAAAAAGACTTGATGTGAAACAAGATTTGACTCGCAAGAAATCCGAACAGGTCAGAAGGGACATGATATCATCTGGAATGAAATATAGTAATGTTGAGTCTCCTCTTATACCCAGACTGCCATCTCTGAGAAAAGCTGGTCAAGAAAACGCTAATAAAATTCTTGGTATTAAGACAGGTTCTACCATCTTTGAATCCTTAGAAAATTTGATAACTGAAGTGCAGTGTGATAAACTTCTAGAAATATCGGATTTGACCCATTCCATATTATTTATTTTTCAATGGAGAAAATAAATCTGTACAATAAACTGCAAAATAAGGTTTGTAATCCGCTAGTTCTTGATTCCACCAGCTCTATCTCGTTTCAGATTTCTAGGTCAGATACCGAGAGTGGTGATCTATACATAACTGTCTTAAGTACTTATATTAATTCAAAGATAGCACTCATATGCCAGGTTGTATCGGAGGTAAACGATACTAACTTTCATCTATATTAGTTGAATGAGTGGCAAAAAGCTGGAGCTGAAATACCAAAATTAATTGTAACAGACATGGGAAAAAAGCCCTTTAAAATGCAGTATGTCTTTGTCTTAACAACTTTTCTTTTTCTGAATATAATGATGCTTGTTTGCTTCACTGCCTCCTGGAACCAAATATTAAAAAACTGCATATGCAACTCAGGACTGATATAGCTCATTAGGAACATATTGTGCCAAATTAGTCATGCTTTTCACACAAAACTACATTTAGAGTTAAAGACTTTCATAAAAAAAGTGTTGGATTGATGTCCACGGTTAAGAAACTTAAGGATTTTGATAAACTTTTTTCCAGCTTTTTAACAATTGCTTTAAGTGAATTCAAAACAGAACGTTTCAAAACATCGTATGATTATGTCATTGAACAAATAAAAATGTTTAAATTTAATAGCAGCTTGTCGACATCCTCAGACACTTTAGAAAAAATGTGTAGTGATATGGATGTAATTGAGACAAAAATAAAGAATATAAGTATGACATCTGTTTACATCAACATTTCGAAAGACCAAGTAGAAAATCAAATAACAAATGAACAAGTTGACTGCAATAACAATGATTTAAACGAAAACACTTTTTATTCACCAGATTTTGGAGAGAGCTTTGTGAACTTCTGTAAAGAGTTTCTGACTTGGACAGAAATATTGAACGAGTATTTTAATAATCATCATAATGTTGCTACATCAGCCAGGGCAGAAGCTTACATTGGGGAGTGCAAAGACTCTCTACTCCACAACCGACAAGCTATACGAATCGATAAACTTGTTTCAAAGCACTGTGTGCAAAAAGATGCTGATGTTATCGTTTGTAAGGCAGACTTAGACGTAGAGACCTTGAGAGTAAAAAAAAAAGTACTTTGCGAACCACCGTATGATAATTCTTTTTTGCACGAAGAGAAAAGATGAAAAAATAAGTTTTCTAAGATCCAGCTTCATCATTCTATTAAAACTAATAGTTTAAGTGACAGTAATAAAGAATTAAGTAAGACCAGTCAGCAAACAAATAGTCAAATTATGAACTCAAGCAATGCATTCAATGATGTCAAAAACTATTCTTAAAGATATTAATCAAATATGGTAGCACTATCATCAACAAAAATTGCCGGAAAAGAAAGTGAGGACTTGTTGAATATTGAAGACATGGATATCAGTTTTATCAATGATACTCTTACAAAAAAACATGAAACACCTGCAAATAGTTCTACTTTGTTCGATAACTTAATCTTACATACAGTTAAAAATTGTGAAGTGGAATCGAAAAGTGACACTGAAATTAAACATCGATCTATTGACACAACTAAAAAAATTATTAGTAATAAAAGAGGAAAATTCGTCACTGCTAATCCCAACTTCAAGTTTTTGATGGCACACTTAACAGGATCATAAAATATCAGCAATAAGAAAAAAAAATAATATTTTGAATAGTAACAATTTAAAAGCAAATACTTTGAAGGGTAAGAAACTTATTAGCCTAAGAGATACTTGTTCCTTTTATGCTATGACGAAAGTTTTAAGTGATTCTTGTTACATACAGAAATTTAGAGAATTTCTGAAAACAACACAAGTTATGATAAAAAAAACAGCAACACATGTTATGCCATCATGTTATTACATCACAATAAGTACAGAGTGGATGATTATTTTTATACAAGTCGTTTGTCACTTCTTTTAGAAATTTTTTATAAAAAGTTTGGAGTTTTAGAGTGCGCCTAAAATATAAGTGCATTATTTGAAAAGGTGATGAAAGATTATATAAGCAAAAAAAATTTTTACCATTGTTGTGGATGTAAACATGAAAAAGAAGATAACAGATTCATCATCCCTATACATAATGATGTTGTTTGTACCAACTTTCATGATTTTGAGTATTATTTAGAAATGTTCTTCTAAAAAAGACGTACTACTGTCAATCGTGAGAATCTGAGAGTTTGAACAGTGAATTTTCTGCTGGAAATTTTTTGTACATTGACGCCCACGATCATATCAGTTATTGGTGAATGAAAAATCAGCTATTCCTAATCAAAAGGTAAAATTCACTACAAATTTACTGTATATACCTACCACAATAGAAATAAATACTTTTACCTACGTCCTGGTTCGAGTCGTAGAGTATAAGCCAACTATTTCTGAAGGTGGCATTGGGCATTATATTGTATTTTGTCGTTCTATTACAAACTAATGAAGTAGACGCAATGATCTTTTGAGAAAACAGGAGTGGGTAACTAAAAAAAATAATTCACGCATCATACGTTCTGTAATATATGTTTTGTCAAACTAATATTACAAAAAACACTTATTTCGCTGTGCTGGATTAAATGGCCTTGTGTTTTGCTTGAAGATAAGTTTGAAAATGTAAAATATACCACTAGTCCAGCATCTAGATTGCAGTACCTACTTTGGCATCATCTCCGGAATCTTCAGGGAATAGAAGGGCCGCACATTGCGTCTGTCATCAGGACATTTTCAGGAGACTGCAGGCTGTCATGCCTGTACCCACGCTCACGCAGCAGACATCATGTTTTGTTTATATATATATATATATATATGTATATACATATATATATGCACAAATATTTATATTTACTGAGTATAGGTATAATATTTCAGCTATCTGAGAGTCCTGACTACTGATAAGACCCTGAGGACAGTGAGGACACTGGAGACCCTGAAGGGCCTGAGCGGCCTAAGGTCTCAGATACTTACACATTTGTACACAAAAAAAAAGTAATTAGGTATTAGGTCATTTATGTAGGTATGTTTTGATACCATCTGTTCAAGTGCTCATTGCTCAAGCTCGTTTACTCAAAAAATCATCAGTGGCAGTATGTCAGGGAGGCTGTTAATGCACAATCATGCTGTTTACATCGACAATCTTGTTTACATCGACACCTGTAAGACGCAGTTATTCCAGAGGATATCCGGGATTGCGGAAAGTATCACGTATGGGTATTCATGCATTCTTAGACAAGGTATCCTGACTGTAGTTGTATGTTTTGTTCTAGGACTTGACTCGACAAAAGTGTATCGTACATACCCTCAAGCGGCACAATACAAGAGGCATTTATATGGTTGTTCGTAACAAGAAGGAAAATCGACTGGAGTTTGTTACTGATCCCTGAGGTTCTGGACTCTTATTTA
The DNA here is from genome assembly GCA_030522625.1 of Copidosoma aretas. Taxonomy (NCBI): domain Eukaryota; kingdom Metazoa; phylum Arthropoda; class Insecta; order Hymenoptera; family Encyrtidae; genus Copidosoma; species Copidosoma aretas. The sequence continues at coordinate 4,925 of JAPYYV010003994.1, forward strand.
ACTTTTTTTAAAGCCAGAACTTAAGCTAAAAGCCAGGGCATTTCTGTGAAACTGGTTCTCATTTGAGATAAAGACGGTGAAAAAATCTGCAAATTTAGGCCATTTTCTATAGTCCAAGGAGTCCTCCAGGGCTTCTGTTATACACACTTGCGATCGTTATGTAAAAAGAAGGACATACTCTGGATAAAGTTGTCTTTGCCTGCTCAGACGTAATTAAGTAATAAATACATATACAGCACAGCTGTATATATTGCTGAATCTTGCAACAAGCTAGCACAAATTCAAGTTAGCAGAGGAGTGCTATCGGATCCTAAAAACAAGAATTTTGTCACAGTTCATCTCGGAAAAATTACCTGCAACTTGAGAACATAATGGCTGTGAGTAATTTTATCTCAAAGCTCGCTGTATAACTTGACTATTTTGATAACTTAAGTAAATTAGAGGCAAACATTTCTATCAAAGAATTAATGAAGCAGCTGAACAACTTAAAGTTTAAAGCGTGAATAATATATTATGTGAGAATTTTCATGCATCCCTAAAACTTAATGTTTATCACTTATATTTTGTAACATGTGTAAGTTAGGACAAATGTACTATTTAACCGAACCTACTACAGCCTATGACTAGCCATAAACAAATAAAACACAAATTTTATTCAAATTGGCTAATAGTACACAGGATAAGACTCCAACTAGAAATCATACTGACGTTAAAAAAAATGTACCAACAAACGTAAGCTTACAAGAGACCAAGGTACTTTTGGCAGCTTTTAATTATGCTTGCAAAGCATTAAGGGTTTGCTGCACTATAATACTAGTTTACGTTAGACGACCCAGAAATACCTTTAGAAATCAAATAATGTTTTTGATTATTTTTTTCTGCTGGCCTGACTTAACAGGAGATTCACAAGAAAAAGTTTGATGGCATGAGTTCATGCGAAATACTATTCAACACAGCATATATATTTTTTGATGACTACAAAAAGAATGTAAGGGTGAAGTTGTATATGTTTTTATTGTATACTTTAGGAAAAAAAATAAAGGAAAAAAAGAAATTGTAAATTAATGATCAGCCAAATGCATTTGTCACAACTGTCTATGCACTTGGTCAATCTGATTTAGGCTCTAAATTTTTTGATGCACTTGATGATGCTGCCAGGATAGCTTTTTGCGATGCCTGTAAGAAAAATATCTATTTTCTCAAGGTTTTACAAACCACAGTAAACGTAGCTTAAATAATGACTTTGTATATTTCTCTAAAGTCAAGGTGAATACTAAAAGAGCTCAACAGTGCGACTGCATGCAACTCATGCAACTTGATGTAGCCTATACGGTTGACGTTTGGATTGGGCACTTTTAAAGGGATAAAGCTCATGTTTCGACATCCGAATCAGCTGTTAGGCAAAGGCAAATCTTTAAATAGCTCGGACTCAGCCTATACTGCACTAAAAAAAGAAAAACCGTCATTTGTTTACAAGTTTCTTATCAAACTGGTAAGTTGTTTTTTCCTACACATGGTATTAAAGTAAAACTTTTTTCTTTTTCGCTGAGGCCGCAATTTTGTTCCTACTTTTATAGGTGACACTTGTGAAATTATTCCTTGATGATTAGGAATTTTCTTTCATTAAAAAATCTATATACAGCGATACAACTGCTGTCCGTTTTATTATAGACTACATTGCGCGACGACTTATAAGCATATTGGTTCGGCTCCTTTGGATGTACACGACATGGATAAACATTAGGTTCTGCGTATGTTATCATCAACGGATCATCACCTGCACAGGCCACAGATTCCACATTTGCGCGTGGAGGCGAGGAATCGAGCTCAAACACACCTACAGGGGACACACGTGCCAGATGCACCTGATGCTGCCCTTTGGGCCTTATCTCATCTCCGTGGATGAGAAGAGCCACCTCAAGATCTGGGAAGTCAAGACGGTCGCAGTCGAGATTTGATTCAGCAACACGACCTTACTGATCAGCGCTCTTATGCATCCCGTCACTTACACCAACAAGGAACTCGGGCTCGATCGAGCACTTCGATATGCACGATTGCATTCGAGTTTGACCGTCCTATAACAGACTTTGTGTACGATAGAAATATAAAAAAAATCTTTTATGTTTCATTTTAAGTTTTTCAGGATATATTTGACGGTCAAACTCAAATCCGATCGCACACATCGAAGTGCTCGATCGGGCACCTGGACAGCTAGCAGGGAATCACACAGCTATGGAACATCGAGGTGATGAAGATGACGTACATCGTTGAGGATCTGGAGGTGTAAGATCAGTACGTGTCATCGAGCAGCCGTCCACTCCTGATATCGTGGCTCTTGGTTTGGTCGATGATAGGATTATACTGTACAACCAAGGTGGTCCAGTCAATTTTTGAACTCGCCCGAAATTAAGGTCTTGTAACAGCCACATCATTGAGAATCAGTCGACGAAAACACTCCTATCATGCCAACTAGCTCACTTCAGGGGCAAATTATGATGTCGAATCTGAACAAGTGTAGGGTGGAGCATCAAATATTAAACGCGCAGTAGGAATCCACCATAGGACTGAAGTGTCTTCCACAAGAACTTCTGCTGGTTTTTTGTCGCCAAATAATACGCTTCAATGTTGGATATTTGACCTGGCTAATGAGGATGGAAAGATTGATGAAAAACAGAGGTCACACCAAGCCTCCGAGTACCGGAAGGTTTGCTCAGCACATGATTTTTTTACAGTTACATATTTCAGTTGTTTTTCTATTATTGTTTGATGTTTGCTGCAGGTTTCATGGAGATAATGAACACAACATTTTAGTAATAATTCGATACAATAATGGACTCGTGGAGAGATTAAAAATTTCGTCGGGAATGCATAGATATTCTCATCGCAATTATAGCAACAAAAAGGGAGCTTACAGTGTGTTTGACAAGAGAGTAACTGCTGATGCTTTAAATACGATTATGATATGAGCAGGAAGGTATGCAACGGCTAACTTCCGGACTTCCAAATGACTAAAAGGCATTAATTTTTAGTCATGTAATTAACGCATTATTATGTACAAGAGAGTAAGAGTTGATACATTTTTTATGTGATAATTTAAAAATAGATAAAAAGATGTAGTGTTGTGAATTATTATGAACACCCATATATTCTTCAGGTGGTGAGCTACTAGTGGCAATCTGTACTGTTCGTTTTATCACATACGTTTAGTACGAAAATGGATAAAATATATTTCGGCCCTCCTACAAGTGCACTGATATAAATTGTTAGAACGCTAATACATCATATTAAAACCGTTATAAGATAAGTTATCACAATCCTCTAAATGTTTTAAAGTACTACAAAAAGGAATGTAATTCTAGAATCATCGAACCAACGCTGATGTGTCAAGTATCAGAGATAAAGTGTTGTAAGTTATTACGAGTACCCATAGTAAGAGCTTCAGAGGATTCAAAGAGAAAAAGGAGACCATCGGCTCACCATTGACGTTTAAATGTTTTACAGCAATCGTATTGACAAGCTTCTATGAGGCTGATGACAAAGCTTTTGATACGCTTAACCCGAGCCTTCCTCGTCGATCAGGGCTATTGTCTACGGGACTCTTGTTTAACTACCACCTTTCTCCACACACATCTACACCTCTAACGCCACAGTGATAACGCACACCCGTGATAGCAACAGAATCTTCCTCGTCAAACAAGAATCCGCTAATATGCCCCCTTTGATTTCTTACTTGCATTGACTCAAAGTATGAATTTCCCAAATGGTTTGTTTCCAAGTGTCAGAAGGCGTAGGGTACGTGACGAGGTGCTCAATTACTTCACATGGGTGGCCTCTGTGGCTCGATGGACATCGGCGACCAGCCGCTCATACGCAATTTGGATAACAGCGACAACGAGTCCAGACAGTCGAACTCAAATGTGAGCATCAAAGTGGAAGCCAGTTGTCCTGACTCTCCTCTACCAGGTGAAGCAGTCGTGATTGTATCTTTATTGTGGCAAAGGAGAACTAGAGATTGTGCTTTTGATGATTGCAGCCACGAGTACAGTCAGAGCTGAGCTAGCCAAAACAGCAGCTGCCACGAACGAGGAGATTCTTGTACAAGTCTTGGACTCTTTTAGGAATTGAACAAACAGACTCCAAACTGAATCGAGTTGAAATAACTTTGACCGAAGCGAGTGAACATATCGCAGAAACGAAAACGACGAAAGTAACATTGCCGCAGTGGTTTCTTCAGAATCAGAGCAGTATGTAGTCAGAATACTAATGTGACAAACGATGGTAAAATAATATATCACTTTAACATTGTTTGTGAGACACAAATAAAGTTTTTAATATTTTTTCATTTTAACACAAGCTGTACCATAGTTTCCAAAAACATTTTTAATAGGAGGGTGGAGATTGAAGATAAAATTGAAGACTGCGTCGCGAAAATGAGTTCGACAGCTAGTTTTTAATGGCCACGTTCTTTAGCCCAACAGCAATACTCACCGTCTAGTTTCTTGGCCACTTATTTCCAGCAGATAATAGTATCAGAAATATAAATAATAGAAGTGTTTAGTGTAGTTTCGCGTTTTGGTATTTGATTTTTCAGTATAAATAAGGAATTGCTAACCAATTTGATGGGCACGTTCGATAGATCTAGATAAAGAAGAAAAATTGGTACGGTAAATACGACTCTAAATATGATTAGACCTCTTCGTAAAGTTTACAAAATCTTACAAAATGCTTGAATTTTTATACAATAAAACTTTTTAATTTACTTTCTTTGTTTTTATACAACAAAAAGCTTTATCAAGGATTTCTAAAACTGAGGGAAGTGCCAAGTTGATGATTACAACAATAGCTGTTGTACATTATAATCCAAATTTTTTTCCTTTTGCTTGATTTTTGTTTAAAAGTTGGCGCTAGTTTTTAATTTGTTTCTAATTATCAATTATAATACAAAAAAGTGTATTTAGGTTTATATTCGTATCATCAGGTGATATGTGTTACAAATAAAAATCTTATACATGAATCGAGCAAATTTTTTTTATGCACCTAATCATATGACGAATGCTATTTCGTATCACAGCACAGACTGCAAGATACAGATAGAGTTTTTGTTTAGCTTTCATTATTTTTTATAAAAAAAAAAAAAAAAAAAAAAAAAAAATTTTAAAGAAATATTTTACACTGTAAAATTCAGAGAAGAAGTTTCTTTCCATCGAAAGCTCCAAGTAAAAAAAAATGTCATTTGGCTTTGTTAATTGAAGTTAATTTATGATGAATAATGATCAAACGTTATATAAGGTACTATCTGAAAATGGAGCTTTAACGTTATCAGACTTGACTTACTATAGACAAGATCTCTGCAATATTTATGATGTTTACGTATCATGTATAAGAAAATGTATTCCTAAAAATATGGTAATCGCGTAAAAATCGCTGGAGTGAATGAAATATTGTTGCGATTTTTTAAAATTTATTAGATATTTACATTCATACAAAACTTTAATTTGTTTCGTAATTCAAAAGACGATTCGGATTAAAACTAATGCTTGTTTTGACAATATTGTCCGGTGGTCTGTACAATTTCAGTCCTGGTATTTGTCGTCAAAGAAGAAACAAAAACAGACACCCGGTCAGAACTCCTGCAATAGGTATAGGAACATCGGGCTTTTCTGCAAAAAATGGGTTTCTCCTGCAAGCTGTGGTTTCCCCCACTGACAGAACACGGGACTGCGAGTCCCCTACTGAAAAAGTGGTAGGACGCTGTGCTTTATTTTATTATTATTACTATACTATTATTATAAAAAAAAAAAATCATTATATACATACGTATAATTCTATATTCAGTATAAGCTCATTGTAACTATTACAAAAACAACTAATACATATTAATAAGTAGACAAACATTCTGTTACCTTTTGGATGCATTTAATATGTACTTTTTTCATGTAAGTAAATATAATATTCGCTTCAGCCAATTCAAACTTTGCGCGCTTATAAATCGCTGTTGCCAACCGCACTATCTTTCCCCTAAATTATAGCCGATACCATGCACGTACTATATCGTAATAGAGTTTCGCTTTTTTGCAAGAATTTGGACTTCTCATCAATAAAGTATGACATAAATATTCGGAGATAATTCAGAGCTATTTTTTAAGCCTGATCCCGTTCAAAAATATGTCTTGTTTTAAAAGTTAGTAAAGTTACAAGCTTGTCACATATTTTTTGCTTGTAATTTTTTTATTAAAAATGAACTGATTTTGCAATATATTTTTCTGAACAAAGCTAATTAAAATTCATCGATTTGGCCTTTTTTTTTTATTTATTATACTTTTCCCGGCTGGAGTGTGGGGGGTGCTGGCAGCGTGAGCGGAACATAGCCTGAGTCTGTCAGCTTGTTTTCGCGCCACTGTTTCTCGTATGCTTGGTCACGCGGATTCCCACATCGAAACTGACAGTCTCGATGCAAATTATCCTACTCGCTCTGATTGGCTGTTACAGTCCGGAGCACTGATTGGCTAAGGGTACAGCGGGTAATTCAAGGGCATAGGGCCTTCTCTCCACAGTACAACTGAACAACAGCTAATGGTACTTAAGGCTGCAGAAAAATTATAATGATGAACAATAAATAAATAATCTCACGGTCCAGCAAAAAATTAATGTTTTTACTGGATAAAAATTTTAAACTTAGATCACAGGTGTAGAATGGACTTAATGCTCATTTTGATTCTCGGCACACAACTAACAACAGCTAATCCGAACGTCCTCTACAAGTCCCTCTAAGTCCCCCAAAAGTACCTTGAAAGTCCCCCGTAAGTCTCCCATAAGCCCCCCTAAGTTCCTTGAAAGTCCCCTGAAATTATCCCAAAAGTCCTCTACAAGTCCCGCGAAAGTCCCTCGTTAGTCCCTAATAAGTCCCTCGTAAGTTTTCCGAAAGTCCCCCACAAGACCCCTATAAGTTCCTCTAAGTCCCCGTAAGTCTCCTATAAGTGCCCTGTATGTCCCTCGTTAGTCCCCCGAAAGCCCTCTACAAGTCCCCTATAAGTCCCCCGAAAGTCCCCCGTTAGTCCCTCGTAAGTCCCCTGTAAGTCCCCTGAATGTCCTCCACGAGATCCCCATAAGTCCCTCTAAGTCATCGTAAGTCCCCCGTAAGTGACTCGTAAGTCCCATGTTAGTCATCCCAGTACCGATGTCCTCCACAAGTCCCCTGTAAGTCTCCCAAAAGTCCCCCTGAAAGTCCCTAGTAAGTCCCCCGTAAGTCCTTAAAAAGTCCTCTACACGATCCCCGTAAGCTCTCCGCAGGCACCGTGTAAGTACCCAAAAAGGCTTATGTGCACCCATACATGCCTGTAAGTAGCCGCAAGTACCCGAAAGTACCCCCAAGTGCCCGTAAGTGCCCCCAAGTGCCCGTAAGTACCTGCCACTACCTGCAAGTACCCACAAGTACCCCTAAGTACCCGAAAGTTCGCGCAAGTACCCCAATTTTCTGTATGTACACTGTTCTGAAGTTACTGGGTTTCCGCCACATAACCTCCAGTCACGTGCAAGTATCCCGTCATTATTCGAAAATAACCGCACGTGCTTTACAACTACCCGTTAATTGTCTATTTAATTTTAGTGTTATGATAAATACCAACGATGACTGCTACAATAGATACTATTTGTGCTCCAGTGGTTTTTCCAGCTTATGAAAGCATGTTTTAGCGCCATCTCCGGGCCACGCACGAGCTGACAGTGAGACGTCAAAGTTCTATGAGTCCCTATGCAACTCTCCGAGCAACGACAGAGGACAGAGGCTGTGTTTATTTATGAGTGTGCTAGAGAGACAGCATGACATGGTGTCTCTTTCGCACTTACATGATATCCCACTGGTTTACTGCGGTTGGCAGTGCTGGCAGCATATGCGGAACATAGCCTGAGTCTGTCAACTCGTTCTCGCGCTACTGTTTCTCCCGTGTTGGGTTATTGGGAAGTACGCAAGATATTATCTATAATAAAGCTGATTATACCTAATTCCTAATAAGTTTATTATTCTTCCTATAATTACATAATTTTTTACAAGCAAGGAACTGATTATCGACAATATTTGTGTGAAATTAAAATTGATGTTTCATCAAATAAACTGATTACAGAATTATTCTTCCGATAAATACAAACAATGCATGAATTTAATAAGGTTCATTCGTGAAGTGAATACAATAAGAATATAAGGAAAACTAGTAAAATCTTTTAATTTTTACGTTAGGAATGTTGTTTCACTATTTCAGACAAATCCCCAACACAGTTTTTAAGAATCAAGACTACAGCTCTGTTTTGTAACATGGGCTCTTATGAAAGAGATGGAAAATGGCACAGTACAAGTTCTGCATATATTTTTACAACGATACGAACTGAATAAGAACCACACGTAATCAAAGCTTATCCTATTAGGAAACTATTCACATCAAAAACAGTGAATTGTTCAAAATTGTTTAAAAGTACAATATAGTTTAAGATATTCAGCGGGCAGGGTGGCCTTTCACAAAATTATCCCTATTAGCCATTTTACTCAGAATCATGATTTGAAACTTGGCGTAGACCTTTATGAAGCCTCCTACTTTATTTAATATTTCTGATTTCGAAAATTCATAGCACGACTCTTGCGAGACAAAGACGATGCGCGCAGTACCTTGCTTCACAGCACAGTTTCATAATGACAAGAGAGAAGTTCTCTCAGGGAACACCTGTTCAGAGTGGGGTCGCAAACAACGGCACACGCTTACATCTTCTATTCTCGATTTTGCCAGCATCCTACCAGTGACGGACAACATTAGATTAGCGATACCGGGGACACTTTACAACTTTCGTAGGACGCCAAGAGCAATAAAGCCTCTTAAGCCACTTCTTGTGTAAGAGACCATAATATTCAAGGTGAACCTGGCATTCGGAAAAGGACGTGTAAGATTAGCCGTTGTCGTTGCAAGAAAATGTAAATCCAGCCATCAACATACGACGGGCTGCCTCGAGCTACGCCAACTGCCATACGGGTGCTGTCTAAAATTTTACCCACAATATTTTGGGATTTTTTGTGCTTTCCCTACACAGTACAGAATTTTTTTTAGATTTTCTATTAAATCTTTGTCTGATTTTTTACAAGAACAAATGTATTACATTTACTAATTCGCTTGTAACATACTTCGTCGACTGCTATGTCCTTTGTGGTGATTATCGTAAGACAATTATAATTATCAGCAAAAGGACAATGTTAAAACCTTATTGGGTTGAGAAGACACTCGCGCTCAATGTGAGATACACATTTTTACATTTAACATCTCTTTTAGACTTGCACGAAGGTTCATCTGAATGCGTTGACGTGCTTATCACTTTACGAGCGAAATTGTCAATTTACCATATTTATTCTAGCAAAGACACAACTAGCGCTTTTGCAAATTTACTACATTTAATCTGGGTCGGATTAGTATCCAACAATAAATCTAGTAAATTTACAAATTTTCTAGCACACTCACCAATTATCTAGCAGTTGTACGTAATTTCTTATAGTTACTTTTTACTGATCGTTATTACATTCACAAATTTTTTTTACTTTGCTAGATCTTAGCGAAAAACATGTTGCACCACAAAACAATGAGACAATTTTAGAACTGAGATTCTTGGTTACATGCGTAAAAGCACTATGTTTCAACGTGCATAAACCGTCTGTTCCAGTGCACATTGTGCTTGTACGCATGTAATCTACAATCTTATTCTAACAAGAAATTTTTTCATATTATATTCCAAGCAGCCTACTACGGAGCTAATCTACTGACTCATAGATCATTAGCTCGATGCTTTGCAGTTATTTATCTAGTAATTTTTGAGCCTAAAACGAACAATATTGAAATGGGCCTTATTTAAAAACTAATTGTCTGAAAAAAATTTTTCCTTGCGCTATTAGACTCAGGATAAATTGCTGTACACGATGGTCACCGCTGTTAAAGTACTTTTAAATGACCCTGTATTTCTGCAAGATGCTATGGATGTCCCAGATCCTCATATAGACAAGAGTTCTTTGTTATAGTGATTGGATCTTGTCTGCTGAATGAGATGTGATGTTTAGTTTAGATTAGCAGACCAGATATTTTTAACATTGTACTTCTTCATATCAGGTACTAGTTTGATGCTGATTTAGTTATATACAGTCCAATCATCGTTTTTCTACTTCATATCCTTCCTTAATAGACCGAATCGGTTGTATAAAAATGAAAAAGGATAGTCATTACATATTTTAATTATGGTAACTTGAAATAAGATACCATTATCGATAGACGAATCATCGATTTCAGTATGTTCTAAAGATGCGCTAATATTATTTTCAAAAAAAGGCTCTTTACTATCTTTTTTTGACCGCGAGTCCTTAGTCTGCTATTCATCTTCTAATAATATTAACTTTTCCATTTCTTTTGTTAGAATATAATGTTTCACTTCTGGTGGATCGCGATACGATGGTAGAAAAGGATCAGAGTTAAGCAATATTCTATTGAATATATCCATATTAGTTGGATTTCTACAATGAAGAATATAATAAATTTAGTACTTGCAAAAAAAAAAACTTTTACATTATTAAAATATTCTAATTTTCATTGACTACAATTTGCTTTTTTAGTTTTTGTAGTTTTAAATGTCTGTTAGTCTTTGTACAGTGACTATTATTATTGCATCAGATAGTCTCCGTTTCGTTTAAAATTTGTATCTATCTTTTTAATATCTTAAGTGCTTTTAGTTTATTACTAATATTTCGAACCCTATCGAATCGTTAACTGTATTAATTCTTTGTAAGTCATCAGTATTATAATTCTTCTTAATTAAATACTTAATTAATATTAAAGTATTGCATTAGTCTTCTGAATAATTCAATGAAATTATACTTTCTTCACAGGCTAACTAATAATTTTATTGTAATAATTAATTATTTTATATTTAAGTTAACAAATAAATTTTTTTTTTTTTTTTTCAAAGTTTATAGCAAACAAAATAAACTATTACTTTAAATTTATTGTATATTTTAATTGAATTAAACTGTTGATTTGACTATGATTCTATAAAGGATTAAATCTTTTTTTCAATAATTTCAATTAAATAAACCATTTTATTAGATCATGAAGGGGTCTTTAAAAAGAAGGCAAATAAGTGAAAAAAAAGTCATACATGAGACATTTTAAAATATTTAAATCAAATCGCTTATAAAAAAACCAATAATTCAACGAGTAGATTTAATTACAATTAAAAAAACATTTTAATTATCAATTAAGTATGATTACATCAAACGATCTTTATATAACTTTTTCATTCTATTTTCATTTGCTAAAATTTTTAATAAAAGGTTGAGTTTAGATAGTAATTGCTTACTGAAAAAATCGTATTATTCAGAACCCTACTTTGTGTAATAAGCAAATGTAGAAATCGGGTTGAAATACGTTGGCCTTATTGCGGCAAAACTAATTTGTTACATTTTTTTATGCGTATTTAAATATTTTTTGGTGGTATAGTGATATAGAAAATAATCAATAGATACTTATTAATATAATGTAATAAATATATTTGATATTAAAATTATAATACGTGTACTAAGACATATGTTTAAAATAAACAATATAAACTCAAACAATAACGTAGAAAATTAATCAGTTACTAGTGATTTCAAGAATCTAGGGTGATATGAAAGAAAGATTTATTAGTAATTTAATTTAGTCAGACTGCTACGTTGTTGTAAAATATTTTCATTATGTTTTCTACATATTTTGATTGTGAGATTATGATTAGACCAAACCTGATATTTTTCCTTGAGAAATGTTCTTTAAATATTGCAGCGTCCCTTTTTGTATGGTTTCTTCGCGAGTAAGCGTTATATCGTACGATAAACAAATTTACCGCGGAATACCCCAAATCGAGACCCAACACACAACCATAGAATTTTGACTGTATGTTGGAGGGATGGTTTGAGTCCCACCACAAAAGAAATATATAGATTTTACTTTTTCATACCGAGTTATTCTAATCTTTACTTCTCATTCGGTTGTCGGATCTTTCACACATCACAGACATATGACTGTAATCTATAGTGAAAGATCTCTTTATTAATTTTCTCGGTTACTAAAATATCACTCTCCCTCGTACTTACATGTCACAATGCAGCAATAATTCTTCTCCTTATTCATTCAATAATAATAGAAATAAAAATAACAGATCTGCGTGTTATCTGAAAAGGGTGAGGTTTTTTCTAAATGAGCGCTTGATGAGTTTCTTATAATTTAAATAGATCAACCTTTATTTTTATCTTCTCAATTCATCTAGTACAAACTTTGATATGCATATGCGTTTTAATATAATAATAATTTTATTCACAAAAAAACCAAATACAATCTAAAAAGAAAATTCACATGTATCTACTGGGCAAAATTCTA
>JAPYYV010003995.1:0-23074 GCA_030522625.1 Copidosoma aretas
TATTTCTTGGCCTAATTAATATTTCTTCTGAATTCTATACACAAAAACAAAGAATTACAAAAAAATCAACCTTCTATCTGTTTTCGTTTTCAAGATATTAAATAATTTGAGGTTTAAGTAAAATTTGTAGGTTATGTTATGATTTTTTCTACCTTCTCGATATTTTTCCTTAATTCTGTATTAAAAACAAAGGAATTAAAAAAATGAACCTTCTATCTGTTTTTGTTCTCGAGATATTAGGTTTTGAGTAAAAAAAACCAAAATAGCTCACTGTGTGCCGTCTGCGATGGCATGGCACGGAGCGAATACCAAAGGATTTAGTATTTGCATATATGTGTACACATGTATAGGTTCACTGCTTTTACTACACTCCTGCAGTCTGCTTATCCGTCTCCCTCTCTCTCTCTCTCCCATGCACACGATGATGAAGCGCTGCTGCTACTCTAGATCTATCTATATAAATATGCATCCGTTCTCTATATTGCTGCATGGTGGAAATCGTGACTCATGTGAGCCTGCTAGAGCGAGCGAGAGGTGCGCAGCAATGCGACAGCACGGACCTCTCACTCGCTCTTGCAGGCTCAAATGAGTGCTGTGCGCGTCACGCTACATATTCCTGCTTCATGTGTCCGCGGCCTTAGCTGGGCCCTTGTGAGAGCTGAGGTACGATCAGGCTTATACTGGAAGCGTTCGACTTTCATCGGTTGTTTTCTCGCTCTCATATATTTAATTTTTCTGTATGGCTTAACGAGCAGTCAACTATACATATATATTTATATCGGGAAGATTTGAACCTCGAGACGGTTAGTCAGAAGGCGAATACCTTACACACTCTGCCAGAGTGGGTTAGATACTGGCTGTATAATTTCAGTCCATATGAATTGTAAGTGCCATATATTTTTTTTTGGTACTTAATGATTAATTTCATTCTAGCTTTTACTGCTATATTTATAGTACATAAATATTGTTTAATTCTAACATTAAAAAAAATTTTTTAGTACTATACAATTAATATGGTTCGACCATTTTTTTATTAGTTATTAGCCTAGTCATCCCAGATCATTTAGTGTTTAACTTATCTTTATGCATTGTACACATAATATGTATTGATACGTATTTTATTCTAAAGTTTTTTTTTATTTAACTCTATTAACTTGATATTTTATAATATGAATTATAAAATATAGCAAAAGTCTACGAAAAAGCGAAAGGAACTTCGTGCTGACCAGAGCTCCATAGACCCTCACGTATTTTTTTTTTTTTTTTAGAATAAATGGTGGAGCTGATTAGAACGGAGTCAGAGTCTCAGCCTTCTCAAAGCAGACCTCCGTTAAAAAGAAGAGGCACTAAACCTGTCAAGACGTTAAAGCTTTCCACCGTGCTGGATAAATGCAAAATAAGTAAACGAGATGCTGTGCATATTTTGATGGCTGCCGCTGAATCATTCCAACTTGATCACCGCATAATATATATGTTTTGAATGCCACGTCTATTTATGAGACTCGAAAATCATTTCGGAACTAAAGGTACCAAGCTATCAAGGAACATGCACCTTGTTTATTTTTAACTGCTGCTATTACTATTCACTGGGATAGCAAGTTCATTCCTGGATATTTTCGAGCAGAAATGAATGACAGGCTAGCCATTATGGTTATTTACTTACTTGTGGAGGATATAAACAACTTTTAGGGATGCTAATCATTTCGTCAAGTACTGGGTAAAAGCAAGCCCAAGCTTTGTATGAAACGTTAGTTGAGTGGTCTATTCTCGAAACGTTAAAGCTCCTTGTTGCGACTCAACAGCAAGTAACACAGGTCACTTAAATGGTGCCTGCACGTTGTTAGAGATGTTAATCCACACAGACCTGCTATGTTTAACTTGCAGACATCACATATATGAACTAACTTTACGATGTGCATTTGAAGAAAAATTTCGCAAAACAGGAGGACCTGATGTTTTAATAGTACAGTCAATCAATTCTTACAAGATGTAAAAAAATATATTCTAGATTTTTGTACGCATTTTTAAAAATGATTCAGATACGATGTGATTATAGAGAGTTTCTTGAATTAAGAATCATTTTTCTTAGGGGTAAATTACCATAAGGTTCAAGTTCTCGACTACCTGGTCGTGTTCATCATGCAAGATAAATGGCAAAGGCCACGTATAGTTTTAAAATATTTATTGTTTGAAGTTGATATTTGAAGTTTGACACAGTTGATTATACGAAGTACAGAGATGTATGCATTTTTCTAATAAGGGTGTGTGTAAAAGCCTGGTCTCTTGCTCCATTTACGGTTAAAGCACCATCTCCAGTCTTGAGATTTTTGAACGTTCTTTTTTATTTACAAGGTAATTGATGAAAAAATATCAGCTAATACAGTAAAAAAATTTATGAACCATCTGTGGTATTTGACACCAGAGTCGAGTGTTATGGCATTTTTTGATGCTGATTTATCAAATGAACAAACACGTAAAATGGTTTCTGCCTTATAATCTGATTGCAGGGAATTGATTTTAAAAAAGCCGCATACTTGTTCATGGAAATAATTTAAATCGATTGGTCGAGTCAGGCATGTATGACTTTGTGAGCAAAACATTAAATTTTTTTAAGATATTTCAAATTGATACTCTTTTTCTGGAGGATCCGTCTGTGTGGGAAACAGATTCCAATTATTTGCGTAAATTAAAAATTGTTAAAGACTTGAATAATGTTGCAGAGAGAGGAGTAAAAATGATGACCCGATTCATTAAGATTATAACAAAAGATGAAAAACAGAAGCAATATTTGTTGCCTGTCATCCAAGATTACCGCAGCTTATTTCCAACATCGGAAAAAAATGCGTTGTTATTATCATATGAATAAATATGTTTACGATCTATTTTGAATGTGGAAATTAATGATTTTTGTAGAACCAAGTTATTTTATTTAATGGTTAAACTCTATTAATAATTGATTTCTCCTACTGCTAAAACGAATATTATATAATAAAGAATTTTTTCCTCGACTAATGAAAATTTTCCGCTATTTTGTAATAATTGCCTCGCCCAGTCGACGAATATAAAAAAGTAATGCCTCTGTTTGATGTGGATGAAGAAAATACATAAAAATATATATATCTAAGTATTAATAATTATCTTTTTTCACCAAATATTTAATTACTTTTATTATTTTTCGATCATGCGCCAATAACTTTAACGATTTTACTGTAATATTGGATTAAGAAGGCTCATAACTCGGACATGATGGCATCTAGAAAATTTTGAGGGACACCAAATTTTCGGGTTTCATCTCTACATTAAGGATATTACCCGCAAAATTTTACCAAGAGGCCAGTAGAAACGTTGCGACTCGAAAGTTGGCCTTTTTTTTCCTTTTATCAGCGATTTTTTACGATTTTTGCGATTTTTTTCCAATAACTTCCAGTCGTCGAATCGAAAAAAATTACTGGTACCATTGGATTCAGGAGACGAAATTGCGAGGGAATACATGTTTTTTTTTCAGGATTATCAACGATTAACGTGGCTTTTATATGAATCTTTGAGGTACATAGAAGATATTTTTGCCCAGCTGTCATCAAAATGAAAAAAAATAAAATTAACGTATGCTCTAATGCACATGCACATAATTAGCAGACATCCGATTTTACTCTGCGAGCGTAGCTACGCTCTCTCCTCCCTTTCTCAAGTATTCTCTTGGGTATCTTAAAGGAGAACAACAGGTATGAACAGAAAAGCCTTACTGAGTCTTTATTATCTAGTGTATGTGAAATACTTCAGCTATCAATACTAACAAGTAGTAGTTCTTTAAGTTTTGAAAGATGCAAACCCTCGTTAGCTCAGTTGGTTTACGGTTGTAATGGAATGGGATCTGTAGTTAATCTTGAGCTATCGGGGGTTAGCATTTTATTCAAAAATTTTTTTTTTGAATATATAAAAATATACAATAACTAATAATGTGTATAATTTAGTCGAAAATATTGAAAATTTCTGGATAAGAGATATAAATAAAAAACGAAATATTAGTTTGCAAGATTTATTAGAAAAAAACATGGTTACAATAAAAACATATTAAAATACATTAGTTTTCCTCAGAAGAGACACCATGACGAGGACAATCGCAAACTCCCTCCCTGGTGGCATATTCTATTGGGCATACTGTATCCATAACAATAAAGAGAAAATTATCTTTAATTTTTTTTTATACGTAGGGATAAGATAACGTTTTTGAAATGAAGCAAAGTTTTTTTTAAACTATCGCTTCAGTTTTATTTTTGTATCGGGTAATAACTTCTTGCGTGTTGGATTTACTCATCATATTTTTATTTAACCCAGGACCAGTAGAAGCCGAGATGATATAAATTTTTTCGCTGCTTCGGATTTGAAGAGCCACGCTCCAAAAGTGCGGCCAGCGATCCGAGCTGGCGGCTGGGCCGCTGCAATCGCTCGGGGCTTCCCTAGATCTCAGGTTCGGGCAAAATTACGGATAGTAAGAAAAAAACGACACGTTACGCACGTTTCAGCGAGGATACAGACAGTCATATACAGTATTACATGGCGCCTGAAAAAGTATATAACTTAAAAAGTGTTATGCCCAAATATTAGGTCTTAATGTTTATAAACAAAATCACAGCGATTTAAAAAAAAAATCCATGTTTTCTCCTATTGGTCGTATAACACTTCTTTTTTTTAAATACGCAAAAAAATTTCAGTAGCACGATGAAATTTAAATTATATCTCAGTTGTGCCGAATTAATAAATTATTTAATAAGATTTTAAGCTGAAAATCATTTTTAGTGGAAAATACTCACTTATTATGAAAAAACCGCTACCTTCATTATTGCATATTAAAGTATACAACTATCCAAGCATGTAAAATTAAGGTCGGTAATATATGATCACTCCAAAATCTTTAATGATGAATTAACATTTTTTGAAATTTTTTAATTGCAAATTACATTGTGCAATATCCATCAAGTGAATCGTTTTGATTTTTGGACCACTACTATCGCATGACTTATGCTACATTTTGGGGGATTTTGAGTATTCTATTCCAATTGCGACAATAGTTATTTAATGCCAACAATAATGCCGTTTTTCCATTATTTTGCAATTTGCAACTTATTTATTCATCGTAGCGCAAATTTTTTTTTAAATTGTAGATAGCTATGTAGGCTACAACACATTACCATTTTTCAATATTACTTATAGTTTTGCGAATATTTAATGAAGCTTAAGAAAGAAATTGGTTTTTCACGGTTAATTTGTTAATTACGGGCGAAGCTCCAGGACATAAGTGTTACTTTTTACTTACATCATGCATACCGCTATTTAAAAGTGATTTAAAAAAAACCAGAAGTTAGGAATTTGAACATAAAATTGGTTTCGGGACTTCCAATTCTACTAGTCCATGAGCATCGAACGCTTTCGCGTTATGTCCGATGCATATAAACGAAAAAAAAGTTTTAGTCTCCATTCGTACAACAAAATCAACAAATTATTCAGGCAATCTTCACCTTTACAAAGTAGCTGTTTAGCACCACAAAACGGACAAATCACGTGGGGATTTTCTTCTACTTAATCTTTTTTCTTTTTTCAAGGGAGCGAGGGAGAAAAATCTTCAACAGACTTCTCCGATCCAAAGCGGTCCAAAGGAGCAATCAGGAAATAAAAAAGACACATGGCAGTGTTGGCGATATTGCAGATACCTGTGATAACTTTTTGCGGGAGAACTTTAAGAATACTATAAGTAATGCCGTCTCTGCCAGGGACCTTACGACTTTTTAGACAGCGAGTGATGGTTTTTATTTCGAAGGGGAAGTGGTGTATAAAATCCGGGTTATCAAGAAGCTTGTGCTGGACTATATAGTTGATGATCGCGTGATTCTGTTCTAAATCGATGGGGCTTGGGTTCGGGGAGTATTGATCTTGCAGTGAAGAAGCGAAGATTTCTGATTCGTCGGATTCAAGTAAGTAAGGGGGTGAAGTTTGTTTGATTCAGAGCTTTTTAACAACTTTCCAAGCGCTTTTTGAGTGGAACTCTGCCTCGGAAATAAATCTATCAAATCTCTCGTTTCGGAACTGAGAAACTTGTGATTTAAACTCTTCATTTAGTGAGTTCAGGATGACATTGAGATCGGGGGTTCTCTACTTTTGCCAGAGATTGCGTGCAATATTTTTACGCTGTATGATGTGTATGAGATGGTATGGAAGTTTTAGTAATTTTTGTGGTGCAGTTTTCGTCGTTGTGGCGTCTTGTATGCATCTGTGTAGTTCGTTAGTCAGTTTGTCTACCGCTGAGTCTAGTTCTGCTTATGATCTGATAGGTTCGCACTTAAACGGACAAGACTTGAGGTTATATGCTAGGAGAACCCAGTCAGTGCGGCTGATGTATACACGGATGTTGAATGGGGATCTACGGATTTTTAGGTAAACCGGGTCGTGGTTGCATGGGAGATCGGGAGATGTCCAGGGATCAGTAGGTACGGTCAAGTTTTTGTCAGGAAGATGCCTAAGATGGCCGGGTCGTGGTCAGGGCAGGAGGGATAATGAGTATGTTCTGGCAGAGCCTCGATATTAATGTCAAAGTCGCGGGGAAGCTTTAGGAGAGCTCGTCCTTTGGGATTATTATTTTTCAAATCCCATGCGTTGTGCTTGGCGTTAAGATCACCAGCAAACAGTGGGATGAGGCAGGAAAGATTTGGATCTGCTGTAGAACAGAAGTAGAGGCTTGTGATTCTAATGTAAGACAAGGGATTTGTATGTACTTTAACGGCAACTGCTTCGCAGTTGGCAGCGGCGGCGTCCGTCCTTATGGCACGATGGCGGATGCCTTTGCACACAAGGATAGCCACTCCGCCGTAGGACTTTTACCTTATCTATACGTGCAGTGTATCGTACTTGTACTTTGCAATGAATCGGTACGTGTATGTTTGTGTTAGCCGTATTGTGTAACGCTACGATTTGTCTCGTTTCATTTCATATAATGTATAGCAATTCTTTTTTTTAGTAATCGTATACTTATTTGTCGTTATAGCTTGTACATTGCAGAGAATGTTATCTTCATGTGCACTTCTACATTCTTTACAATACTTTTTCCCGCAATCGCGTTTGCTTTTGTCCAAATCGATAAGTTTGTCGCAAGCATTACGAATTTTTATCATATACATACAGTTCTTGTTGCTCGTTTAATAGTTTTAGTAAGCGAGAGTGACCCTTTGATTTTGAAAATACCCGACCGCAATCTCCACACGATTCTCCATAGCATCTGACCTTGTACTACAATTTGGCGATCCATTTCAGGCAGAACATACAGAAACGCATTCGGGATTACACACTTGATAATGCAATTTGTTACTTGGCACGCAAAAATATCTTGACTTTACAGCTAATAGATTTTTAAGTAAATTATAATGACCTATATCATCGTAATACATAATAGTAATAAATGAAGTGCGCCCATACGCTCCATCATCCGCAATGTGAATTCGGATATATATCATATCATAATATATGTATATCCTTATACATATATTATGCTGCTCGAAATACCTCTAAAATTTTGAAAATTCCAAAGGCCCAAACCCTGCTACGTTTTCTACATCTAATAAATCGTATCTAACAAGACACCTTTTTTAATTTGTCTGTTTAAAATATCTTCGGACGCGCCCGATCCTTGCGGTAGTTTTACAAAGCTGACTTCAATTATCAAAGTTTTCGCGACATCTATTATACGTTTACTTTGATTAATTTTTTCGCACAAAGAACAGAAATCAATAAATGATTATTGATTTATCAATTTAGAATATAAACCGGCGGAACCATCAGTTAACCTGTCCGAATGTAAGTCAATCCCTACCATATATTTATCGAAACTACAATTTTGTTTGATAATCGCAACTAACTCGTAAATCGCATTTTTGGTCCATTCCGAAATATGGGAATTATCATTGTGCTGCAGAATTTTAAATTTTATCGCGTGACACGTTGTTTTGAAAGATTTAAAATATTTTTTCCAATCGCTGTGGACAATAATATATTTACTACCTTGAGTTAAATCCAGCTTCCGATCCGTACGTATACTCGTATCAACGCTACAAGTCATAGTCCCACCACGCTGCAGCTCTTCTTGTGCTTTTTGACTCTGCTGATGCGGCGGCTATTGCTGTCTCTCCTGGTGGTGGGGATGCTCCGCCCGTTGTCTCTCCTCCACTGGTGCATATTCCTTTTCTACGCACCCTATGTAATAAATATTTATCAATATTATAATTTCTATTTTAAATTTAAAAAACATTCAAGACAAGTACGGATGCAAAATTTGTTATTTACCTGCGACGATTCTTTGCTTTTTAGCAGAATACTGTAGCCCCGATGATCCAGGGATTGCCGCGTCCATAAAACTCTCTTGCTTTGTTTTAGCAGCGTGGTGGACGGTTGAAGAGTTTTCAGTATCAATCTCGTAGTCGTCAAGTTGCATGTCTTTAGCAACTACAATGAAAAATCCTATTCGTCAAAAATTTTTTTTTAGCATGCAAAGAAACGTATACAATTAATTAGTCATCAGTAATATTGTTTTTTTTTTTTTTAACGAGGTACCGCCCTCTTGACGATTCTGGTGTTGCCTAGATCTGTTCGCAGTCTACTACAGGCGGAAATTCAGCATGCTTTTCAAAACTGAGAAAATCGGTATCCATACCAATTTCTTTTGCCACTTTGATGCAAAAATTCTTGGTGTCATAAAAACATTTATTTTTATCATGCAAGAAAAAAAGATTCATGATAATATGTATTACTTATTTTATTATAGGCTTCATACATATCCTGCAGAAAGCCTTGCTTTCTCCATTCTTTTGGTGAGCACTGCAGAACGGTTTGCAATGATAGAGGACTGCGCTTTAGGTGTAGCTCGTAGAGGACACCCACATTTAAATAATTAAGATGTATTTTAAACAGTATCTCTAATGCACCGATTATAGCGTTGATCGAGTATTCAGGTAGCACATCACTAATCCACTCGTCCGACTATATCACCCGCGCGTCCTCCGACAGAAGCTTAGAATACCGCACACATGACCGAACCGTCTCGATCAAATCGCGGATCATCGATGCTTCCATTTTTTCAAATTGAAAATAGTCGACAAAGGAATCGAACTATTAAAACATTTCAAAGTGCGATGAAATAGCATGAAAAAGAAGTTGAAAAGCAAAAGTTAGTTTGGCAAAAGGGCAAGAAGGTACTAATTTTTTTTCAAGTTTTCTTCTTTTCCCCAGCTATTCTCGTTTCCCCACTTTGGGCTGAAAATTTTGCTGGTACAGATAGTTAGACAAGGCGTGCATGAATCTAGTATTGCAGTATAGCATAGTTTTATTGAATTCAAGGGAAATTCGCATACTTCGACTGCAGTTTGTGAAAAGGATGGAAAATTCACACATCCGGTCACAGTTACTGAGTCATATGTGCCTAACTAGAAAGTATATGCCTACGTTCGCAGTGTACCACAGTTTTATTACATCCAAAGAAGATTCGCATACTCCGACTGCAGAGGTAGTGAAAAAGGACGAAAAATTCGCACATCCTGTCACAGTTACTGAGTTATGCATGCCCGACTAGAAGGTATGCATACGTTTGATCTTGTTTGTCAAATATTTTGCAGCCTCTCTTGGAAATCCTTATCCAATATATATAAGAAAAATTATGAAAGGGGAAAACGTGTGTACATAGTATATTTTTTCCCAATCATGAGTATCATCTCCCTCTACACAAAATTAGTTGATTCGATGCTGTAGGCCACGACGAGTGCTTGGAGATTAGGAACGAAAATTTTGACTGTAGAATAAAATTCTGTGAGTTTGTGCTGTTGACGCTGCTTACGTTTATGAGACTTATCCATCAGTGTTTTCCAAATTTGCGCCACACCAAACTATGGAAAAATGACTCTATGAGAGACGAGACTAAGAAAACTCTCGTCAATGCGGAATAGTGATAAAACAGAATTCGGTACCATCAACTTTATCGAAGACAGTGCTATACTGTCTAGCACGAAGGTCTTGGTTCATATTTACCCACTTAATAAGTCAGCTACAAAAAAAATCATAGTAGGACTTTATTATAATGCCGCTCGCAGATGATTCCAACTTTTGGTACGGATTTTCGAAAACCAGTTAATAGAAGAAGTAACTCTAAATTCGCATGTATCGGGCGAACTAAAAAATCATTTTGCTAAGATAAATGATTATTATAATAATATTGACAAGAATGAGGTGGATCGGCTGGAGGTAGGTAATATCGGCTTGATATTCAAAAAATCCAATGGCATGAAATCTGTAGTATTTGACAAACAATCATTCGGTATCAAGAAAAATGGTTGTAAGACAAAAAAAATAACGTAGAATACAACTATCGTCATGCATAAGCGCACCTTTTTGGGGCTCACCCAAGCAGTCAAATGTATAGACGGAAGACTTTACCATATCAAGCTCACAACAACGTTGGCGGGCAAATGCAAGGATTGCATTGTGAACGACTTGCTTGACTTGTTTTCAAATTCTTCGCTTTTGAATCAAATCAACGCATCAAGTTTGGAAAAGCTGATCAAAGAAAATTTTTTATCTGCGTGGGAAAATGTGAAAGAGAAACTTTATTCCTTGATCGACAATTATAATTTGAATAATAAAACTCCGATGATGAAAAATATCAACAACTTTATCTTGATCCAATATATATAACATCAATAGGTTTAAATGAATAAACTGGCTTGGCAGCGTAGGAGCAAACTTTATTAATACAAATGTACTTGACACTTCGTAGATTCCAAGTCGACCTCTTCAGAGCATCTGAAAAACATTTATTCACAATATGTGTTAAAAAAATACAAACTATGCTGAACAAACCGAATCCTAATTTGCACACCGAACATAAATACGTACATCTACAGCGAGCGCGCCCTACCCCCCTTAGAATGCAGGAGCATATGCACGACATTAAAAAAAACAATGAAAGATCAGTTATGGCTAGACATTGTCACAACACCTCCCACCGTTTTGATTTTGACAGGTTTCAGATTCTTGATAGAGAGCCCAATAGATTTCAGCGCGAATTATCCGAAATGTTACATACATTGTGGCACGAAACTAATATTAACAGAAAAACCGACATCAATAAGCTTCATACGTAAGAAAATTCGTCAATAGGTTAAGGTATCCTTTTTGTTTTTTCCATACATACGAATACATTTCTTAGCCATAAAGCTTTCTCTAGTCTTTTTCTAGTCTTTATCATTCAATTTCTACAGTTCAAATCTCAGCCCCATCATAGTTCACATAGTATCGATGTTACACTAATTACACCCCCATTTTCCATTTTAAACCTATTGAAATCAGTATTCGAGGCAGTATTTTGACACTGTAGAACAACCGTTGAAAACTTGTTAGCGAACAGAAAATCACGAAAAAACCTGTTTCCGTAAAGTTCTTATACATTTAAGAATATGCACAGACCTAAGTTTACAAAGTCTTATGCAATGATTGGTTTTAACTAAAAAAGTACTTGCAGTTTGCACTTAAATACTTTACTAACCTAGCATGTCGAAGAAGAGTTCTACCAATATTGCAATTAATAGTTAGATAGCCCCTTAAAAATTGTTTTTTAATAGGCTGAACACAAAGGGAAAAGCTGTGCTAGCATCCATATTTATAGATATACTAGTAGGGCTTTGCCCCCCTGCACGCTTTACGTGCCAACCCCCCCATGCTTTGATGGCAACTTTAAGTAAAGCTATGTTTTTTTATTAAAAGCTTTTAATGAAATATCTAATTTTCTTATTTAACTTTAAAAAAATAAATTAAATAAATTACTTTTATTTTAAAATTTTATTAGAGGAATTATTAAAACATTGAACGTAAAGGATCTCTGCCATTCCTGTGCTAAAAAAGACCTGGATTTTTCTGATTTCTCCTTCACTATACTGAATTTTTAATATCTGTAGTGTCCTCTTCCAATTCACCACAATAATACGATATTACAGATCGAATATTTTTTAGAGTTTGATATAAATTACACGTCAAACACATTATCACTTAGGTATGCACACGCTATCCGGCGGATAATCTTTTTAAAATATAGATTTATAGGCTAAACACGAGATATTATAAATAAGTTTTAACTTACAAATCAATTGCCAAGAATCACTTCATCATTTTATACAGCCATTGGCAAGACAGCTGCCAATAAATTAGCACAAAGCTTGCTCAATAACATTATTATGCAATTATTTAACTAAAATAAAACTAAATCAAATATAAAAACGATTTTAAATATGGACAATAAGCTATATTTATGCTTTATGATATGGAATTATTTTAATCTTGTTCACTCTAAAAACAGCGAAAACCGTTTTTTTAGCATTAGAAATTGCTATACTAACCTTAATGGGATACAAAACGTCGAATCTTTTTGTGAACCTATATAAGGATATAAACGAAACATTTTGACGCCTAGATCATCAACATCATTTGTAGGGTTTCTGAGGTATGACTGATTCAAGAAAAAAAATTGTAGATTTTCATCAATAAAAAAAAACAGATATCGTAAAAAAATTTTTTAGTTTAAAATGAAGCTGTTTTAATACCTAATAAGATACAACTTTAAAAACAATCGATTTTGAATTTTTTTACCCTAAAAGTAGCAAGAATCCGCTTTTCGGACATAAAAAATCATTATAACAACCTGAATAAGGTATAAAACTTGAATTTCTTTTTTTAATAATACAAGGCTAGAAAAACAAATATTTCAAGCCTCGAACCATCAAAATAACTCAAAAGATTTCTAAGATATGAGTGATTTTCCACAAAAATCTCAGTATTTCTTTGATAAAAACTGTACAAAATATTTTATCAAAATGATTTAAAACAAAAAAAAAGCTATTTTATATCTCAATTGATCACACACACACACCTACACACACACACGCCGACGGACTTTTTCTAAAAATAGTATTTTTTCATTTCAGATACTATATAAAACATTTCTAACGTATTTCGGGAAAAATTTTTTTTCATCGACACCAAGCTTCTTCTATGAGATAGCAAAAATGGTATCGCAAGTATCAAAAACCAAATAAGAATTTTTATATTTAAAGGATAGAGCTCTAAAATTGTAAGATAACTTTATCACCTTTTTGACAGTTATATGATATTTAACAACAGATAATACCGTTTCGATGTGTATATGTATTTATAACTTTACTAATAGTAGGTAGCAAATAATATCTCCACAGTATAAGACAATTATGTCTTTTACTTTATTGCAAGGCTCAATATCTATCTGAAAGTTGCACTTACCCTCAATACACACTTATTATCATACTGTAACTGATGCCGTTACTTTGTATGATTTTTTTTTTTTTTCAAATCAGTGGACAGTAAAATAACAAAAGTTCTGTATCTTTCCTCGCGATCACACTATTAGCATACCTTGAATAAATCAGCTTAGAACCTTATATAAATTTTATTGTTCAGTCACCCATGTTAGTTACATGCGAAAGCTGCTATTTCTACATGTTGTATATGGGACGTTCTTTTACAAACCGAATACCTTTCTGACCGACACATTTTCGATTTTGCTGAAACTTTTTTGCAGGTTCTATATTGAAAACAAAGGGAAGCTTTTTTTTTTCACTCTTTTTTTACAATATTTTGGACGCTAGAAAGGATTTTAATTCCGCGACCTCGGTGATATTGTGCTTTAATAGGAATATTAAAAAATTCATAACTCCGGTTCTATTTAAGCGATAGACTGTATTTTTTAAATTATTGGTAAAAAAATAAGCTTTAAGAAAAAAATACTTTAGAGAAAAATTACTAACAATTTAAGATTGTTATTAAGAACTTAAATGTTCACATCAATTTTCAACGATTGCCTTACCCTCGTAGCTAGTTTTTACTGTTATTATCGTATTTTACGTCAAATTTCCTATCAAAAACGTATTTTCGTTTACTTAGGAAATAATTGTTACTATTGGAATTAAATATGTTTTATAGGCACGTGGATTTTATCGCACGCCTTGTTTTCTTTCTCCATATCGTTTTTATCTGCCATATAAATCATTATTTTAAATAAGTATTATTAGTAAGCAAATAAAATAAATGCATAGATAGAAAAAGAAAGTCAATGAGTAAAAATCATTATTGTAGCATATAAATACTCTTATTTTTTCGGACGTCAATGCAATTTTAGTAGTCATTAAGTACTTAGCTTAATTTATGTGTATCTACGTTATGTTGTTAAATATATAGAGTCACTCCTATAATATACTATACCATACTATACTTATACTGTACGTGTAAGGTTTTTGTTTATTTGAAAACTGTTACAATAGTTTTGTTTTCATACAATGAGAATCGCTTTTGCTTGTAATTCTTAAAGAGAAACTTAAACCATAGAATGATACATTAAAGTGCCTTTTTTTCTTTATAGCTTTCTGAAAACGTGTTGATAATCATTTAACCTTTTTTATAATCATTATTAGTCGAATAGTGACACAATACATTTGGTCGTGCTTCAGATGCTCAGTTAAACAACTTGTCCGGTGTGCAGATATGATTATTTACTCTTCGAAGACTAGCTCTAGCAGCAAGTCGCTGAAATGTTCCACCTACTCCGTCACATGGTCCTTTACCATGTGAAGTTGGAAAAAAGTGCCCTACTCAGCTGCTATTTTACAATCATGTATATGATGAGCAAGATTTATAAAAAATTTGTTGTTCTTATATTGTCCACTTGTACCATCAGAAAAATAAATTATTATACTTATGACTTTTAAATTTCTTTTGATGAATTCAACGAGTTGTCTTTGAAAGAGATGAACAGCAATAGTATCGTGACGTAAACGTTCAAAAATAGATACAAATCTTTTGATTTTCATCTCATCTTTGTCATGTTATTTTTTTAAACCGCTATTTAAGGAATCTGAAAATTCATTAACACTATACATCACGGTTTTTATTGTAGTTCGTTCAGTTGTAACCCACTGTTTATACTTTATATTTTCGACCAATTTTTCTTCAAAATTGTGTTCTCACTGATCAATGACATAACTAACACCAAGGCACTTAGCACACGATCATAAAAATCAATCAGTAGATAGCACATCACACACCATACGACCTAAGTCATCATTATAATTTACGATAGGTCGTTCTAATTCAGCTGTGATTGGTTTTAAATTGACTCCATCTATTAATAACTTAACATATTTATGTATTGCACGGACACAAACTAAGTTAGTACTACTAGCTCCTGCCAATACACACTGTTTTGTTCATAAGCTAGCATATTTTAAGAAACAATATATTATTGTTGGATAACTGATTTTGAATAATTTGTACAATTTTTTTAAATTATTTAAAAGTAAGCACTTTTGCATCTGTATTTTCTTTCCATCCATTTTTACAGAGACATAATCTTTTTGGCCTGGCATTAATTTAGTGTAGTCAATAGACTGATAGAAGGTAGTTTTAGCATTAACAGTATCTACTTCTAAAGATGAATGGTTTTAAGAATTTTGATGGCCTTATATTCCTTTCTCTTTGGGAATTGTTTTAGAAAAAGATATCATGTATCGAGTAGCGGTAGGAAAATTAATTTGAATTTTTTTGTAAGACCAATGCATAAAAATAGTTAAAATTTTAATTTCATGAGTTCTGTCTTAAATAGTACTGAAACTGTCT
Source organism: Copidosoma aretas (assembly GCA_030522625.1). Classification (NCBI taxonomy): domain Eukaryota; kingdom Metazoa; phylum Arthropoda; class Insecta; order Hymenoptera; family Encyrtidae; genus Copidosoma; species Copidosoma aretas. The sequence continues at coordinate 15,727 of JAPYYV010003995.1, forward strand.
TGTAACGTTCTTAAAATTGTGGTATCATCATCATCACTATTATCTGGACCATCATCAGTGAAATAAAAACCTTCTTTCTTAATTACTTCTGTAATTTGTTTAGATTTTTCCTCAGGATGTATTTTTTGCGTCAATTTTCGTTTTTTGATAGGTAAAGATGCTGCGAAACTCAATCCTTTATTTACCCGTTCCACTTGATCATTCGTTATCATTGCGCTGTCTCCAAAAAGCCCCAAAGTTCCTCTACTACTAATTGTAACATTTGACTCTTCATTTAATTATTCTTTATTATTTTCCAGCTGTATAAAAAAACTGCCCTATTAGCAAGATTAACGAAAAATTATTAATTAATTTACCAAATATATGCACTAAAAACAAGGGAGCTTACGGGCTAAAGGAAACAAAATAAAGGGAGCTCAACGCTGCTGTTGACTATGTTATGATATTCAGTCACGTATCAAGTAGAATTACCATAAACACTTTTAATGTAATATAGTGACGTACCATTTTACCTTGATCATTATTGCTCTCGGCAGCATCTCCTTTTTTGTTGTTCTTGATGCATCGACGACAGGTATCCCAGATTCTTTGTTATAATAACTCCGTAGTTTTGGCATATATAATGCGCGCAGCAAATTTTCATTCACTTTTATCAATCGTACTGTTCCTCTTTTTGGATGACTAGCTTAATTAAAGGAATTAAAACATAAGTCAGTGCGAATTTTTGTGCTTTGTAATTTCCGTGATACTTTCTTAGGCATCCTTATGATTCTTATCAACGCTTTGCCAATAGGCACACTATAGCTTGGACATATAGGTCTACACTTACGAACGAATAAGTCCGAAATTAATACTGGCAGGTGCGGTGAAGAATGCTTAGGTAGGTAATAAGCTTTATTCAGCTGACTATGTAGATACACTTATTCGTAATTGGATATCAAGGATGTGAATCATTGGAAATGACTAATGCGATAGTTAGCAGATAAGCTTAATCTAATAGTGATATCATAAAGAACCCCAAAGAACTCAAAATAATGAGTCATATTTTTTACTAATTATTAATTTATTAATATTTGATTTGAACTGATAAAAATGATTGATTATTTGTATTATAAAGAAAAGCAATATAGTACAAGAAAATAAGGCGTGCGATAGAATCCAAGCGCTGAGAAGACATACCGCACTACATACATTTATTTATTTCCAATAGTAATGATTATTTTCGCAGTAAAAAAAATACGTTTTTAATAGCAACTTTGACGTTAAATACGATGGTAACATTAAAAACTAGCTAAGAGGGTAGGGCAATTTATAAAAAGTGACTTGAACATTTCAATTGTTCATATCAATATGAATTTGTTTATAATTATTTGTGAAACCATCTTTTTATTTAAGTTCATTTTTTTAACTTTAAAATCAAAATTAAAAAAGATTATTGCTCAAACAGAACCAGAGTTTTTAATTTTTGAAAGTTTGTCTCTAAGCTACAAATCACCAGAGTCTCAAATTTTTGATCGCTTCTATTTTCCACAAAATTAAAAAAAAAAAAAAAAAAAAAAATTCCTTTTTTTCGATAAAAAAAACGCCAAATCACACATCTAAAAATTAATTTTGCTTCACATTTTTGTTAAAATCTTTCCGTTTTGTAAAAGAACGTTCCATATACATAAAATCTACGTGCAAGGTCAAATCGAAAATAGCTTGCCGCACACTGCCAATTTCGAGCTGTAATCCCTTGAGCCTTGCGATTACAGCATGGAATACTTTTGGATGCTTCCTACTACAAATCTTACGTTGCAATGCTGTAAGATAGATCATGTTCGATGGTGAATGCATACAGAGTGCATTACCAGTCATAACGGGTTGTGCGTGCCAGAATTGTTTTATTGTTAGTATTTATGTATAAATGTCTATTCAATTGTAGGTATATACATGATTTTGTGTGTATTCATCTATTTCTAAACAAATAAATGTGGTGTCCTTGTATGTATGTATCTACGTAAGTGTGTATTTTCGTTTGCCTGTGTGTGATTTAACGATTGTATTTATGTATGCGGAAATGATAGCCTATATGTTATGATGTCTGTATTTATGTATACAGTATTCCAGACATTAGTAAAAAGACATTGAAATATAATGATTTTTTTTAACAGTTTGTCATAGAGGAAGCGTTGTATTAATCAAAAATTAGGTTTTTTCTTACCATATGTCTGAAATGATATACAGTGTTTGTATTGAAAATACATCACTATAAAAAAATGTATGTATGTGTGTTTGTATGTGTCTGTGGGGTAAGCGTGTAATTAGTCATATCTCAGAAATCCTTCGATCGATTAATGACCCACGGCGTAAACTGTTGAGGTTTATACCCTTATAAGAAATTTAAAAAATTCAAGTTTTATACGGTATTGCGGTTATATTGACGATTTGTGATGTCTAAAAATCATTTTTTGCTATATTTTGGGTAAAACGATATTACTGAGATTCCCTAACTCATTTATTTACTGATATTTTTGTAAAATTAATTAATGCAATTCAGGAGGTAAATGTTCATTTTCTTATGCTTATGGCGAGTATATATTGATACTGTATAGTTATGTACCTTACTACGGCTTACAAATGGATTTTTTATATCTAATAAAACCAGCTTTTTTTTTTATTAAAAAATTATGATGCAACTTAATAAATTACTCTGTCTTGTAAAGCTTAAAAAAAAGTAAAAATACCTTCTTATATCATTTCTATACACTTACATAGTAGCTAAACAGATTATATGCATATAATATCTTACTATAATATATAGTTAAGGATTTGACTGGTAACTAGCCCACCCTATCCTCTGTGGCCGCCCCTAGTATTATTGCCTTCCTAACGACATACCATTATCAGTACCTCATTTTGCCTTGTATTTTAAAATACAATTTTCTTCCTCGCCCTACCTTACCGCCACTTGCCTTCTGGCCACACAGCTTTCCTTGCTCAACCCTCGCACTCTCTCTGCTTTCCACAATCAAATTGACTACGAAAGTAAGAATATTAATGCGTTCAATTTGTTAAGGTTAACTATAGTTGCACATTAATTTTAGGGAGCGAATTAAAGAATTACAGCAGAGTGCGTACAAAGCATGTTGCTTTTGCTGTTGCTCGATTGTCATTTATTTTTTTCTCCTATCTTGCGATTTTTCTTACCGCTCTATTGCCAACCCTCACCTTCTGTTTCTACTTTGGCTTTTTTTATCCGTGTTTTTGCGTAAGAAAGTTTGTTCTACTCTTAAGAGTTTCCTCATAGCTCCCCTTGAACCATTTCTTACCCTTTCTCACCACTCCTAACTTCTAGTCTGTTTTTATGGCAAACGGATTCTCTTAATGGGAGTCTTGCAAAATTTATTTCAAAAAAGTGCTTAGCTGCAACATGAAATGGAACTGAATCGCTTTTAAATGATCTAAGGTACAAGTTATTTAAAATATGTTTGGGCTGAAGACACACGAGAGACGAACAGACGAATGCCATAAGAGTCCATGAGAGTGAGAGAGAGGTCTATTCGTCAAACTTCTCTCTTAATCTCACGGAGTCTTATGGCATTCGTCCATTCATCGCTCTGTGTGTCTTCAGCCTTGAAGTCAAAAAATATCAAGCTCGAAAAGTTACCGCCAAGAGAATCATTAGCACGAAAGCGTTCTTCAAGAACTTATTATCAGGCCTAACGGTGGATGAAAAATAAAATCAATCCTACAGATTGGAGGCAGGATTGTATCTTAGATGGCTTGTAATCAAAAAAATCCGCCACCGCTCTTGTGCCTGATGACACACTGCGGCAAATTTCCTGCATTTGTTAAGAAGGATACAAGTTAAAGCTGTGCAGTTGCGAAAAGCATAGATTATTGTGTTCTGTCTCATGTGGCACGTGTCAGGGAAAGAATTTTACGAATATAAATCAACTTGTCAACTGTATTCCAAGAAATTTCACAGCATACCTAATCGATCAAGAAAAGAAATAAGCCCGTATTGAAAGGAAGTAATATATAATTTTGTTCTTACTCATATACCGACTAACAGGGAAAGTTGGATAGGTGTTTTATAAAAAAAGGGCCAACCAAGTAGTCTTAGCAGAATTGTGTTTTACATAGTATTTAAAATAACGTACCTAAGCTACAGCAGCGAATTCTTCCAGTCTCTTTTTTTTATGAGCCGCTGAATTATTGGAAAACGTGTTTTTGCTTCCATAAAATTTACCTGCACATTTTATGAAAAAAAAACTTGAACAAAAGTTTCAGGCATTAAAAAAATGTACAGAATGAATCCTAGTGCGTCAAAATCAATTTTTCTATTTTTTTACCAATTGCAAGAAACTGCTCAAAATTGCTGTTTTTTATTTAATTTATGAATCAATCAGTTGGTTCATAGATGAACGAAAATTAAATATTCCTAACGCGCAGTATACTTGGTAGTTTTTTGAAATTTTTTAGCTGCATATTTTCGCTAAAATCTTTTTTGTATTAAAAAATCACTTTTTTGCAATCTAATTTATACAACTTCGGTAAGTCATAGCGTATGTAACCTAGGCTTATTTTCATCGTAAAGAGTTGTACATTTAATCTGGTTTTATGGTAGAAAAGCGATGTTTATATCAATGATAATTGTGTCGGTATAGAAGAGATAGCTGGCATCAGGTGTTTCGAGAAATGTGCACGGGCTTTGAAATCGTGCGATGGAAAAAGTATCGATATCTCGGGTTTCAGTTGTCACAAAATAAGTAATGACCAATTAATTTGGGGTACCCCAGTAAGATAATACTAGATAAGGTATTAGTTATCATGTAAAACAATTTTCAAGTGCTTTAATTGTTATTAATTATACTTACAGTACTTCTAGGCCTACTTTCGCGGGTATTTTTGTATTTTGTATATGGTTCATGGTTAGAGGCGGTGTTTAAATAGAATAAGTCATTGTTTTTCATAAAGAATATTCAATGAGAAAAAGTAAATTAAAAAGAATAATTTGACATGTCATAGAGTACATAAACATCGAGGTTTAAGGACAGTCCTAACATAGTTTACGTTTCCTTTCTTATCGATAAGGTCAACTTGATATAACAGCTTTACAAAATTCTTTATTAAAAAATTAGCTATTTTATCGCAAAAAGAAGAGTAGACGCACAATCTTTATACTTAAAAAAATCGACCAAACCCTGACTCGGCTCGATTGATTAAGAATTGAAGGCAAAAACCGGAAAATCAAATATCGGACTAACAAGGTACGATCTAATTTTTTATTTTTCTCCGTCAAATTACGATTATTTACCAAAATTCCAGTTTTATGTATTCTTTGGAACTTCAAAATTTTGCGTCTTATCTTTTTTTTTGAAGGTACACTAAAAAAATGTATGACAGTAATTACATTATGTAACGCAGATACGACATAACATTACACTTTGATTAAGTTAGTTATCTACCTAACGGATCGACAGCTAATTTAGTTTCTCTGCAATAATTATTTAATCTGGAGTAGTTCCATGTCAAAAAAAAGATAATACGCACCATCTGACGTTCCGAAAAATAAATAAAACTGGATCACGGCGCAAATAATCGTAATTTGACGGAGAAAAACAAAAAATCAGATCGTACCTTGTTGGTCGGATATCTGATTTCTCGTTTTTTGCCTTTAATTCTCAATCAATAGAGATGACTTGGGGCAACTATAGTTAACTATAACAAATTCAACGCATTATTAGTCTTACTTTTGTAGTCAATTTAATTGTGAAAAGCAGAAAAGGTGCAAGGTTTGTCTAGGGGGGAGCAAGGAAAGCTGTGTGGCCAGAAGGCAAGTGGCGGTAAGGTAGGGCGAGTAAGAAAATTATATTTTAAAATATGAGGCAAAATTGGGTACTGATAATGGTATGTCGTTAGGAAGGCGATAATACTAGGGGCAGCCGCAGAGAATAGGGTGGGCTAGCTACCAGACAAATATTTAACTATATATTATAGTAAGATATTACATGCGGATTATCTGTTTAGCTACTATGTTATTGTATGAAAATGATATACAATGGTGTATTTACTTTTTTTCATGCTTTACAAGACAGAGTAATTTATTAAGTTGCATCATAATTTTTTAATAAAAAAAAAAAGCTAGTTTTATATGATATTAAAAAATCGTTTCGTAAGCCGTAGTAAGGTACATAACTATACAGTATCAATATATACTCGTCATAAGCATAAGAAAATGAACATTTACCTCCTGAATTGCATTAATTAATTTTACAAAAGTATCCGTAAATATATGAGTTAGGGAATCAAAGTAATAGTGTTTTACCCAAAATATAGCAAAAATTGCTTTTTGGACATCACAAGTCGTCATAACAACCGCAATACCGTATAAAACTGGAATTCATTTAAGTTATTATACGGGTATAGACCTTAAGGGGACTGAAGACTCCAATTATAAGCGAAAAACCCTACCTTACCGATAAAATCTTTCATTAAATACTATTAATTCAACGAGACCAAATTTCACAAAACGTAAATATAGAGGCACTAGATAAAGACGAAATCTACAATCCGAAAAATTTTCAGGCAAATAATTCAACAACTTAAAAAGTTTTCAGTCCGAAAAATAAGTGTATTTTCGGACCAAAAACTTTCTAAGTTGTCGTTCAAGTAATTGTTTGAAATTTCACAAGCCAATACATTCGGAGTTTATCTAGTGCCTCTGTATTAGCGTTTATTGATATTTTGCAAAAATCAATAAAGTTGTTTACCATCAGATTGTCTCTAGGATGGGCTATAGGTATGATATGTCTATATATACATATATACTCTGCACAAACATACGTCTATATCTATAATACTATACAATTGATCAGTTTGGTTAGGTTGTTGTGCTAGTTTACGTGCGCGGGTGACGCTGGTCACGCAGCAGATCAAGCAGATGAAACCCTGACTGCAGTTTATGATTTTGTCGAGGATGACGGAGTCAGCTGGAGTCGGTACCCAATTATCGCCACGTCACCAGGAGTTTAGTGTGCGGGTGATGGGTGTAGTGTCATCTACTCTGCATCAACGTATACCCAACAATGGAATCGACTCTATCGCCTGTTCATGATCTTAGAACAGATCACATTGACAGTATTTTTTTCATTATAAATCAGCTAAGAAAAAAAGGATACTCACTTCTATTTTGATCATTTTTTCTCTGACCAATGGCAAGTTGTTCTTCATACAATTTTTTAAAACTTTTTTTAAGCTCTTCAGGGCAAAACATAAAGAGTAAGAGTTGTCCAGATTGTAATTTTGCTCTAAAATAATGCTGTTTTAAAAGCCTTCATATACCAGGAAAAAAGTTGAATCT
>JAPYYV010003996.1:0-17346 GCA_030522625.1 Copidosoma aretas
ATTGAAAATAATATGTGATGATTTATATGGTTTTATCGAAAAAACTTTTCGTATCTGCTACCTTGCACAAATATATTTATGTCTTAATGTATGTTTATGCAACTTTCTTGGGCTCTATATACGCGCTCCTTATACATATATCTTTGTCCGTCCTATCTTCTTATATTGTTAATCTTATGATAATGCATCTTTGAACGTATTTCGTTTAAATTTTTTTATCTCTCTGTCTTCATTTTACTATTCCTGTGCTCTTACGTCTAAAGCATCTCTCTCGTTCGTACGGACAGTATTATTAAAACATGTATAAATATTGTAATATCTCTAGAATTCTAAAGTGTTACACCGATAAAATTAGTGTGGGTCTAGCTTTATTTTTCTGATGATAACAACTGAAATTATTTTGGCTGACATTAAAATAAAAAAAACGATCCCCATATGAAAATTTATCAAGTGATTTCTCAGGTGATTTCTCAGATGCGGTTTTGAGATGAGAAATCACCTGCGAAAATCTCCTGAGATTACAAGGTAAAATAGGTCAGGTCAGGTTTTAGGGTTTCGTCTGTATCTTTCCCAGATTCGCCATTTCATTACCTACAAAATAAATAATAATTGATGCTTTCATCTTCATCCGATCTTAAGGTATTTTATTGCTGACAAAGTATATCCCGTCCATGCTGATATGGAGGTTATGTATGAATTTAGAGAAATCAATGTGACCTTGCTAATAATGTCTTTTTATGTAAGGTAAATTAAAAAATGTTATTAACTGCTTTCTGAAACCATCAATTGATTTAATAGCAGCTGTCATAATGAAGTACTTAAAAAATTGCGGAGTTCTTTTCAACATTTAGGTCAGGCTAGGTTTTAGGGTTTCACCTATATCTTTCTCTGATTCGCAATTTCATCACCTACAAAATAAAAAAAATGCATATTTTGATCTCCTTCCGATCTCGAGATATTTAATTTCCGACAGTATATTCTGTCTATGCTGATATTGAGGTTGTGTATGAAGTCGGAAAAATCAATAAGATCTTGCTAATACTGTTCTTATGTGTGAATAACATAAAAAAATGGTATTCATTGCTTTTTAAAACCATTGATTGACTCAATAGCAGCAGTTATAATGAATTTTAAAAAATTTCTTAGTTATCTTTAAATTAAAGGTTAGGCTAGGTTTTCAGAGTTACGTCTTTATTTTACCTAATTCAAAATTTTATGATTTACAAAATAAATAAAATTATACTTATAGTCTTCTTTATTATGGAGATATTTGATTTTTGACAGAGTTATTTCAGTTTTCAGTGTTTCAGAACATAGTCCAGCGTGTCTACGTCAGGATTAGCTGGAGAGCAGAGGGAGCACAGTTGCAGTGTGACAGGTGAGCGTGGCGATGAAAAGATAGCACCTGACAGGCCACTTTGACGGACAAGGACACGAATTGCGTCCCTTTGATGGTTTTTGTTGTGATGCTGGTTCACGGTGTGGGTATTTACTACTAATACAGTGGAAGTAGCGTTGAAATTTTGTTTCTTTTGACTCAGTTGATGAAGTGCTTGTTAAAAATTATTGTAATGCAAGCTAGAGCGAGGATGTATATGTTGTACGCTGGAAAAAATATGGTTGAGATGTTGATTGAAAAAGAAAAGGCGAGAATGGCATCCCGAAACTTGCACCGTCCGTGACCTGCACCACAGCGAAAACAAAGACGGTTAGTTGCACTGCGCAGGGACGCATCGTATGCCTGTATAAGCTAGACAGACGTGCCGCGACGTTTGCTATCTTGCGTGCTTACCTGCTCTATGTCTATCTCTCTCTCTCTATCTCTTTTTTGTTTGCACACGTGCATAAGCTTGGAAGCTAGACGTGCGGTTACATTGTGTAATTTTGTTACCGGCCCCTTTGCAGTCCCTTTTATCTAAGTGCGCATTAAATTTTTTTGTGCTTCTGTTGAAAATGCCGTCAGCATCTACTATGATAGCTGAAGGTACAGGAGTGGGGACACTGGGACACTGTGGCCTTATTGGCTACTACACTAAACGAGAGAGGAACGGAAGCTAAGCGCTGGTGTGGCGCTGGCTCACCCACTCCTGTCCAGTTTCTCTCCGCGTCCTGGCCGTTTATTGTTGCTCATCGTTCGCTCACTGCTGCCCATCAGCTCTCGCGTGTTCTTGCCGTTACGGTTATTTGCTGTCTGACTGTTTTAATTATTTTTTATTTACTTTCTTTTACTAAGAGGATTTTTGAGTTAATCCTTTTGTTTCTAAATACATACAAAGCTAGAGAGAGAGAGAGAGAGAGATCTAGAACCCGCATCTAGCCCTAGGGTATGTTATATATGAATTTAGTTTGATCAGTTTCAAAGAAGTTAGTAAGTAATTTGGATTTAATATCATTTTAATGTCGTTCTGCTTAGTTTGACAATAGAATAAATTTCATAAATATATCTTTAATGAGTTAGTGTTATGGTTTATAGTAGAAGAAATTAAGTAATATGTATTCAAATAATAAATCTTATTTTCATGATAGAATAAATCAAACATTTATTTTACATTGATTATTGCTAGTTTTTATAGTAGAAAATTACCTTTGGTGGACTACCAAATTCAGCAGCGAGGGCAAACATAGGCAGACATACTGCAAGAGACGAATCGTGACACGAGTACACGCCTAGAAGTACTTCAGAGGTTGGCCCGTGCTGCTGTGCCGACTGAAAATGACGTCAGACGGCGAAGATATCCAGGGTGCATCAGTCGTGTTTCAATTAGATGCACTGCGCATATAAAAAGCTGATACCTGTAAGGAGCGGATTTCACAGTGCCCACGAGTAGCGACTTTCACAATCTATGTATCGTTTTTTCGAATGCAGTACATTGTGAAAACCGACCGATACACTCTAGTTATCTGCGCAGCCTTGCGTCGTTTTTAAGTCAGCACGGCAGCATCGTCTAAACTGTCAAATACTTCTTTCCGTGTATATGCATGCTGAAAAGTTAAACGCTGTGAGTTTTCTTGCCACGGCTTATTCTCCTTGCCTATTCGGGCTTGTTAGAAAAATGTGATACTAAATTTTGTGTTGCACTAAAAATTATTGCCTGACATGAAACGGGGTGTAAACAGTGTCAATTACAGTTTGAATTCAATCCAGCACACACGTTGACGTGTGCATGAACATGTATGAGATTATATAAATTAGAATAAAAATTGATGTAAATAGATCCGGTACAAGCCAACACACATAATATACGTGCGTTACGCTGCTATATACGAAATAATAGTGGCGTAACTAGGGGTGGGCTGGCCGGTCCAGTGCACCGGGGCCCCAAGCTCAGGGGGGCCCTTCAGAGCCAAAATTTGAATCTAGATCACAGATAAGAATCTCATACGTACTTCGCTTACATACATTCGACGGACACATGTTTGCAAACTCCAAGTTAAAGTCAGATATAAACAGGCGCTCTCTTATCGCGAGTTACATGGAGCTTTCTCTCTATTATAGGTTGAATATTTAAACATGTGTCCGTCTAAAAAATGCAATTATAAATTAAATTGAAATGGAGTTACAAAGTAAAATATTTTGTTTATTTTTTTTTGTACCTTTTTACATTTTTTGAAACAATAAACTACATTTAAATCTTTTTATTTTTATTTTTTTCATATTTAAAATTTATAAATAATAATCCCACTATACTAAGTTATAATTGTACCAACTACATGAGAGAAGGTTTCTATAAACTATGTATACGTGTATATATAATATACTTGCACCAGGGCCCTCAACTGTCAAGTTACGCCTCTGCGTGCGTACAGATACAAGAAGCTACAACGCTTCTCTGAATTCACGCCTGCCATGTCTGCACGACGAGATATGCTTGAACGTTGAGAGAGGTGTCACGCACAGCACGGAAGCATGCTAGAACATTTAAGACATGGCAGCAGGGATTATTCCTTGCGTATTTGGTCTCTCACCTCCTCTCTCTTTTTGTTGCGCACTTAAGCTAGATATTAAATACTGTACTGGGCAGTTCTTGTATAGAGTGTTATTATGGAGACGGCATATATTGTATTTAAATAAATGCGACTACAGCTTGATACATGCTAGTGGGTTTTCGTTGAGTGAGTTATGATTTTGATTGTAATTTTGAGTAGAGCAGGACGTGATAAAGCTCTCCTTGATAGCGCAAGTCGAGACGCAAGAAACATTACGAAGGCATTCAGGCGAGTTTTTTTTGGGCTTTAAAAAAAGAAAGATTCGTTTTATAAAAACTATTAGTGGATGAAGATTGGTGAAGTTAGGAAGGAATGTAGTTCAACTAAACTATTATTATCCATGTGATTCGGAGTGCAAAAAAGAAAATAAAACTTGCTATTACTTTTGTGGTTGTTGCTCATCCAAAAGTACTAGTTAAGTAATGGTAATGCTTTATCTGGCTACTATTTGCCAGGAATAGTAGCTACCTTTAAAATAAGATACTCGGTTTAAAATTATTAGCTATTCAATTAGTTATAAATTATAACTAAAATTACAATTATAATCATATGTTTTATAGCTATAAATACAAGTCAGGAATAGCTATAAAAAACAGGTGTTAATAGCTATATTTATAGCTATTATTATATATATGTCGTAGTCATTTGGAAGAATCCGGCAGTAAGCCAACTGCCATGGCAGACTGCTGACTGCCGGCAAATGGGAGATCGCACCACCGAAGCGGTCCGTCTTCCGTCTGCCAAACATTGTCGAGGCTGTCGGCTGTCCGACGGCAAGTGAAATAACGATCATTCTGTCTGTCAACCACCTAAAACGAATTGGCAATTGGAAGACGTGCTTGTACGAGATATAAGAGCCAGAGGGTATATCAAAATGTGTATCCATCGTAAACTTTGTATTCAATTTATTAATACGATATCAGTATTTCACATATTTACATTAGTACATTATGATCGTCAAGATTGTATACTTCTATTAAGCATGAAAAAAAGTCATTTATTAAACCAAGTCAAAGATTAATGACATCTTGAGTTGCATTTAATTTGCAACTTATAACAAGAACAACGGCTAGTGCTACACTGTTTTTGATTAGCTTTACAAGAACATTTTTGATAACCGTGTCCACCAATTGTTGACTGCTGTGATGCTGCCTTACGTAATGCCTGACAGATAGACAGATGAACAGCGGTCGATGTCGCAAGGTTTCGACAAATTTGCCATCAATATAGGAGCGTCTAGTGCAACATAATTAGTCTACTCTAAGATGTTGAGGTGTCAAGATATACGAGCGAAAAAAAGACGCACTTCACCATGTGGTGAAGGCAAGAGAAGCTATGAAAAAATAAAAAGGTGTTTAAAACTTGGAAAAGATGAAGTTGAAAGCAAATTGGATGAAACTTTCAAACCAATCATAGATCGCCTCAAGAAAATAATTACTGAATCAAAAAAAGTAAATAATAAAAGACACTATTCCGTGACTAACAATTATTTTGATAAACTATGTATGAAGCAGCTACCCATCAATCAAATAAGAAAAGAAAAATATAATATCGTCCCGGTATTTGAAACAAAATCACTATTGATGGACAATACGATATAGATAACAGGAGATTATGCAATGTTGCAGCAGTAATCAATCCAAATGATGCCATAAATCTTAGCATTTTTCAGAAGGAGAAAAAAGTTTTAATGGATGAGCAAGATAAGCTAAGTGTAATGTTTCATAGTTTGAATGAGTTATTTACGCAGAAAATAGCGAAATTGGAGCGGGAAATATTTACTGTAAAAGAGGCATTGACTCAGATTTCCAACATCACTGCAGAAGATCATTAATAAGAGGAGAACAGGATTCTGGTTGTATTTGTAATCTTTTATCATATTCTCTTACCAGACACGAACGAGGATGGATCGAAAGAAGAAAACTAGTGGAGGAACTTCACAAACCAGCTCGCCGAAAATATCCACGTCAAATGTTTGATATACGAGGATTGAATGAAACGTGGCAAGCTGATCCAGTTAAAATGATACCTTTTGCTCGAGAAAATAAAGGTTATAGGTACATGCTAGCCGTGATCGATATATTTCAAAAGTATGCATGGGCTATTCCACTAAAACGTAAAACAGGAGATGACGTCACAGCGGAAATGAAATCTATACTCAGTCGAGGTCAAGTACCAAAAAATTTCCATACAGATAGAGGCAAAGATTTTTACAATAGATTTTTTCAAGATCTTATGAAAAAGTATAAAATCAATCTGTACTCGACATACAGTAATCTTAAAGCATCAATATGTGAAAGATTTAATCGCACATTGAAAAATAAAATGTGAATTAAATTCAGTTTTAATGGCAACTATAAATGGCTTGATTTACTGCCAGATTTAATTGCAGCCTGTAATAACTGAAAAGATCATACAACAGGCATGAAACCGAAATTAATAATAAAGTGCGTACAAGCAAAGTAAAAAATGTTTTTGAAAAGGTCTATACACCGAATTGGTCAATAGAGATTTTTACGATTGCTAAAGTATCGAAAACAAATCCAAGTACTTATTATTTGAAAGATAATGAAGATCAGCCTGTATCTGGAGACTTTTACGAGCAAGATCTTTTAAAGGCTAAATATTCAGATGTCCATCTTGTTGAGAAAGTTCTCAAAAAACGTTGTGATCCACTTCTTGTTAATTGGCTGGGGTTTGATAACTCACATAATAGTTGGGTTAATAAATCCGATATTCAATGAAAAAAAGTAATAAAATAAGAAACAGAAAGTTGAAGGGTCCCCGACGAACGCCCTCTCCTGTGGGAAACAACCTATCTTCCATTCATTTTCCATCCATGAACTTACTCTTTCTTCTTTTCTCTTTATTTATTGATACAAACAAATTTATTTATAAAAAAACTAATATTACAAACATAAGCTTACAAATTAAAGAATTTAAATTTATTATCACAATGGTAAACTATGAACAATGCCAACTTCTGAACTTTTTCTTGCAACTCGCTGTATAGATCATCATTTTTTTTCGAGGGCTTTTGAAACACGAGCTAGAACGAAGACTTGGAATTTATCGTTGATGGTGATGACGATCTTACAACCAAAGCGAGTGATAATTTTCTTGAGCTCAGTTACTATGTATTCTCGCTCCTTCTTTAACGCCGATAACTTCCTTGTTTGAAGGTAGTTGTTGTTGGCGATGTGGTTTAATGTAGCAAAGTCCATTGTCTAAAACAGAAGAAAAAATTGATCAGCTTACGTATATAGCTTACAGTATATAAATCTAATAGTAGTCATTCGCCACAAAGTAAGGGTCAATCTCTTGAAGAACACGAATAGTTGAAGCCTTTGTCTCTTGCTAGGACTCGATGTACTCTCTGGCTCATCCGATGATGGAATAAGCTCCACAGGCTGGAGTACCTATTTATATATCTCACCTCTATTGGCTGTTACTCTTCTTCTACTTCCTCTAGGAGTATTTGTAGCTATGCTTTATCCTCCTTATCTATGATAAGTTTATGCCCCTAAGGCAGCGTGTCTGTAGAGTTGAGCAGCATATGGCGCTTATCATCTTTTGGGCTTAGGGCTATTTTCTATTGTTTTTCAGTGTGGACATCATGATATTTGGAGCGTATAAGATTTTGCACACATGTGATTTCAGTTTTGTTAAATAAACAATCTTGATAGTCTTCAAAAGTTATTTTTGTGCTAACAACAAATGTTCTCACACCTTTTGCTTTTTTGATCAACTCATCGTCTTGTACACGGATACGATATATTTTACTGCGAAGACCGATAAATTCAAGCATAATTTTACCACAATAATCATCATTCATGAGTCTAATTACTTTTTTGTTTCTACTAGATAGACCAAATGAATTATCATCTGCATAATCTGATGTATCAAAATTATCGATATCTTCACCCATGACTTTGTAGATGTCGCTGTCTCGAATTTCATAGATCAAACTGTCAGTGTCAGTATACAATAACTTGCACATACCTGCAAAACGTTAATTTTAAAACAAATCATGAAAATCGTATATCAGAGTATTTGATCTATCGAGTACACTGAGTCTAACGTGAATAGGTTTCTTAATCGTTATATACGTACGTGAAAGCTGAATGGCTACGAGGTTTTCAGAAAATATTGTGCGACTGTGGAAGTTCGGCTTATCGATAAGAGTCTCAGCACTGTATCGTCTATGCCACTTATTAACAAGTTTTACGTTAACTCTATTCCTCTCGTTCTTCATTGTTTTTCCAAAAATCGGCATTAATCAAGAGCTTAAAGAATAGTTTTTTAAACTCATTATTAGCATTCTTTTTTTCTCAGTATTTTAATCAACATAAAGCTTAAGCCATGGGCTTTGATTGAATTTTACGCTCTATAGATTTTGCGCAAGATTAATATATGCTTCAATGCTTTTTTCAAAGCTGTATAATGTACAATGTAACGATCTTTGTTGTACAATGTAGTCATCAGTTTATTCTGCTTTGTACGAGGTGGAGCCATGGGTTCTGGACATAAAGATAAATCTTTGTGTTCATTATGTAAGCTCCAAGGATACTCCAAGTCGGCTTCCAGTATACAGCCGTAAAAGTGATTATTAGGAACGTAAACAAAATTGTTTTTGTAGAGTTCATTTTTCCATTCAAAGACACCATATGGTGAGGTCTGCGTCATTGCCCATCCATAAAGATTATTTGCATCATAGTACATTAAATACTTCTCATCTTTCTCAGGATTATAACCTTCAGTTATTTTAACCTTCAGGATTATAACCTTAGTGTGCAGGATCTAGTCCATATGCATTTATACATGTTGTGCGGAAATTTTCAAAAACATCCGCAAGCAACAACACATCGGTCTTCAAGTATATATCTGAGTACTCACCAATAGTTTTGATGTTAACTGTATTTACAGCATGATTATACTCATTATCAGAGACGTCGCTGTCGGTGAGCTTACTATAAAAGTCTTATTTACAAGACAGCTGCACATCTTTAATCTTCTCAAAGGAACTAACGTAATCGTATGGAAAAACTCCTTTTCTTCATAATAACTTTATTTAATCTTGAATACAACCATCTTACGACAATTCACTAGAAGATATATCGTATTGATTCAGATAAGATACCAACTTCTCTAACGATGAATCTGAAGGAGTCAATAAATCTAAAGTTAATATCGCTGCCGTCGATATGCTTCGTAAAAGATGTATATTTTTCTTTATTTTCTGCAATGAGGGTTGTACGTCCCTTGAAGTCAACAGATATAGCAATTTCTTATAATACGAAGTGAGAATCATATCCAGTTAGATTGTGAAATATAACAGGTATATATCACGAATTTTTGTTGTTGATATTACATCCTTTATGAGCTGCTCCTCTAAACTTTTCAGCGAAATAGCAGTGGTCCTGTGCTTTGTTTTCTCCTTTCTTGAAGACTTTACTGCAGTTATGACACGATTTAGCCAAAGTAAAATATAAAGTTTCTACGTTAGTGAGATTCATTGGCTGTGATTCCCTATACATTTAGTCTAGTTCATTTGAGAGAGCTTTAAGCTTATTAACAAACCATTCTGCAGGGGTTTTCACTCCATCAATATTATCTTCTTGTCTGTAACTACAAAAAACTGAGCGAGTATTATCAAGACGACACTCAATATGATAACCAATACCATATGCTACATATTTTAAAAATTTTAGTACATCACCTTCCACAGGCTTCAAAAGACGCTAAAAATCAGCATATATCAGATAAGGCACTTTTTCATGATAATTAAAATTATTAAACTGAAGCACAATTTCACCTTAGTTGTAAGTTCAACTGTACACTTGCTACGACGGCTCGATTACGACTGTCGTATGTATTACAAATACAGCCCTTTTATACTCTTATGTCTGCGCATGCGCACTGTTCAGTGGCATGATTACAACTGATTCATAGTCTATAAATTCAATGAATCCGTTTTCTAGTGCTCAGACATGATCCAATCAATAAAGAGTGATGATCATATATCGTAAGAAAAAACGTGGTCTTCTAAATAGAGTTTTCAATAATTTATGTGTTGAACTTTACTTACCCAGCTATCATCAGTATTGCGGTCAGGATACTAAGCTTACGAAACGTCTTGCTAGAGGTGATAGTAGTATAAATCCATTAAATGCAGCGTGCAAGGAGCACGATATAGCTTACTCCCAGAATTAAGAAAACATTGAGGCTAGTAACTCAGCTGAGAGAGTTTTAGCTAGGAGAGCTTGGCTAAGAGTCAAAGCCGGAGATTCAAGTACTGGTGATAAGTAGGCTGCTCTAGCGATAACACGCACTATAAAGCTCAAAAGTGAATTGAGTGTAGATTTGAAATCTAAGAGGAAGGATTTGAAGAGAAATAAAAAACCATGCACCACCCTTAATACAGTTATTGAAGGTGCCGCGCGAGAAATGAATACTAAGAGAAAAGATGCACGAAAAGTTATTAGTTCTGTTTTAAAAGGTGCAAGTAGTGTAGTAAAAAAAGTAGATGGAAAAAAGGTCGTTAAAGTACCACGTATCTTAGTCCTCCCTGCTAGGATTAGAGGCGAAGTATCTCTGATAGCCTAGTCTGCTGGCTTGAGTGTAACTAGAGCATTAGCAAATGGAGTAGCAGGAATATTGAAAAGTATTATTGCGACTAAATCAGCTAAACAGCAACTGCAAAAAAGTCAGAGATATAATAAAACTATGGAGGCTGTTGCTCTTGGAAAAGGCCATCATCTCAAGCCGGATAGAACTGGATTAGGTGTCTACTTGAAGCCATTTGCCCGAGAAGGTTTAAAAAAAGAAATGATCTATGAAGTTAAAATCGCTGATACAGCTTGGACAAACGTTGATTTACTTGAGTATGCTAAAAACATGAAAATTCCTTATTTTTGTGGAGTATTTATGCGAAACGACTAACGTGCAAATAGGCAACGATATCATGAAATCAAAAAAGTATATCTTGATGATAAAAATAGACCTGGATTTCACTGGGTGACATATACAACATGTTGAAATGATGTCACTTACTTTTACTGCTTTGGTGATCTGCAGCCACCAATTGATTTATTGTCGTACTAAGAAGTTGACGAGGTTAAGTATAACCATAAAAAATATCAAGATTTGAGTTCCTACAATTGTGGCCCTTTGCGTATACGATTCTTGTCAAGAAGGTCCCGAAATGTATATATGGTGCTATTAGAGTCAGTAATCAGTAATTTGCTCTTCAGCAGCCATGAAAGAAACATTGACGCTTAT
Organism: Copidosoma aretas; assembly: GCA_030522625.1. Taxonomy (NCBI): domain Eukaryota; kingdom Metazoa; phylum Arthropoda; class Insecta; order Hymenoptera; family Encyrtidae; genus Copidosoma; species Copidosoma aretas. Next base: position 11,269 of record JAPYYV010003996.1, read on the forward strand.
TCTATTTGGTACTTTTTCCATATTAAAAGCGCAGAATTTTTCCACCTATTGAGTTATCACCAAAACATAATTACGTTCTTGGTTTAGTAGAACTCCTAACACTCAATTCAATCCCAAATAATCATGAATATAATCACAAATTGTATGTAGATGATCGAGTGGTTACATTTCCAACTGGTAGCTACGAAATTTGAGATATTGAGCCATTTTTAATTAATGTATTAGAACCTTATAACACAAGTATTGATATTAAATCGAACAATAATACACTTTGCAGACTAATAACGTTCAGCAATACTATAGATTTCAGACCAAAAAATTCTATAGGAAGACTGTAAGGTTTCAGTGAACGAGTTCTAGAAGATGACAGTACCCATAATTCGGACTTACCTGTAGCCATCTTTAAAGTACGAGTCATGTGCAACATTACTGGTGGAGCCTACTTACACGTGAAAAAGGTTTATACGATTTACGAATCTTTCCTAGCTGTGCATCCAGGATACAAAATTATCGAAGTCTCTTCACAAATAATATATTTACCAAAAGTTGGACGAATTATTGTCCATGTACGATTAAATTACGCAAAGCCGATCACGACGGTGACTTAGCCAATTTTCGTGGAGAGGTTATCACTGTAAGGTTGCACATGAAACCCACGCTGTAATAGGGATCATCTACAAACGCAAAAGGTATATAAGCAGCTTAACATGCAGTACAGCGCTCAGTCGACAACGATCTTCCAAACCGTCAACACGTCGGAGCAGACGGCTCAATTTTTATGGTGAGGTTATAACAGTAAGGTTGTGTATAAACCTCACGCTGTAATGGGGATCGTCTTCAATTACAAACGGTATAGAAGCAGCTCGACATGTAGTCTAGTACTCAGTCGACAGCGAGCTTCCAAAGCATCAACACGTCGGAGCACACAGCTAAAACGTCAAAAGCTAAGCATCAAAATATTTAGTGTCTGAGAGATCTAGGATTGGAAATAAAAAGCCCCGGTGAAAAATAATTTGCATATTCTTATTTTGTTGCAGCAAACATGACAAAGATTCTGAGCATTCAGCCTCCTGTCAACTTTGACGAATCCATCGCGCACTATGAGATGCATGATTATCAACCGTATACATCTACAACTTACGGAAATAGTAATGAAATCCGTATTTCAATTCAACATCAAGATACATGTCTGCTACTATTTCGCAGTTTCTTACACATTTACGGGAAAATAGTTGACGCAGATGGTGATGCAGAACCGACGATTACTTAATTGGTGAACAACGCCATCTGCTACTTTTTTGAAGAAATTCGGTACGAAATAAACGCTATAGAGAAAGATAGGTGTAAAAATGTAGGTCTGACGATCCTCATACAAAATTGGTTAACACTCACTCCTGATCAAGACATATTGAGTCAGAATGCAGGTTGGAAAAGCAATCACGCTTTAAGTCAAACTAAAGAGAGCTACTTTAACGTTGTGATTTTTCTTCGTATGATTTTACGTTTTGTGAAAGACTGTCGTAAGATTGTTGTTTAGATAAAACATGAACGTATACTCACAAGATCAAGAAATGACCGTAATGCAGTTGTTCGAGAAGGAACTCCCAGCTGAAGGTGCCACTAATCTAGTAGTAACTTGGGCAGAATTTTAAATAGTTATCTTAAAGCATGATTGGCTTATGCCGAATGTTGTAATGTCAGATTCTCACAAAATTCGTCTGCTAAATTATTTGTAAAAACATAAGTTCGTGTTTATGAGTTTCTGTATTTCGAAGCTCTACAAATATCCACTCTTACCCACAACATCGAAACATATATGGATTGTCAAGACATCTATTTATTTGGAAAAGCCACGCTATGTTATATTAGCTTTCCAAACTAATCACAAATATCAGAAAGATGCTACAGCTTGCAAGTTCAATCACTACAACATAAGAAATATCAGATTCTACTTGAATACACAGTATTATTCTTACAATGACCTCAATATTGATGTAAAGAATAATAAATATGCATTCTCATACGAAATGTACGCTAATTTTTGGAATTAATATTACAGTAAAGATCGCGCACATTTGTTGGATGGATATAGTTTTGTGAGAGCAGCAGCGATTGAAGTAAGCAAAAAGAAGATAATGATCAACGATAAGAAGAGTGGGGAAAATTTGAGAAGAGACACGCCGAGAAGTGGGCAGAAAACAAGTCCAAGGAAAAAGATAGTAAAAATTGTAAAATCTTTTGGAAATTGACATGTCACATACAGTAACCATTAGCAAATTTACCAGCAAGGTGAAGTATCAGAAGCTTTCGACCAAAGATGATGATAATAGAAAGTCTTGGCTGAATAATTTAAGAGGAAAGTTTTTAACCAATAAGTCATCATTATCTGAACGTAAAGGTTGTAAAAACTGAAATAATGGATCACATATTTGATATGCAGGTCTTCAAACAGCCCGTTGAAGATATCGTTACGAACGAACTAGCGATATTGCCGCTCCTGTCTGATCGTGAGCCCATATTGTTTCTCTTTAAGGAGCCGTTATCATCGTAATGCCTTTCAGACAAGTACAAGAGAGATAACATTTGGCTGGAACGGAGTTTGCATGGTATCCCATAGGAATCGGGAAATTTCCTATGGAACACCATCGGCACAATTCTTCGAAAACACCTACAAGACGCCAGAAAGGTGTATTAGTTCGGCTCTTCAAAAAAACAAAGGTTAGAGAGGTTTACATTTAAAGTTTCTGATACAACAGATTTCCTCCAACTGATAAGATCAAACTAGCCACTGTTTGCCCACATCATAATGGAGCATACAAAGCTAACTGTGCTCATCACAATGTAAGACTGTACAAAAAGTTTATATTTGAATTACCCGAGTCTATAGAATGAGTGTAAAAAAATGATTGCAAATAGCTTGGACAAGATTTTTTTCTTATTCATAATTTTAATTGTAGTTTTAAAGTTTATTTTTTCTTAGTAAAAATCTTATCACTTTGTAGTAGAAGTTAGGGAGTGTAGTGAGGGTGCTGCCAGGAGGCCAAGACGATTTAAGGCCGCTGCTAGGCCGTAAAAACCCCAATAAGGATTCAAATACAGCTGTGTTTGAATCCTTATTGTTTACCTACTCTAATGCATTTATACATAGGAAAGGGTGAAAGGCAACGAATCATTTACGTTAGTAGGTAAGCTATGCTGGTACCAACCCACGTTTGTCCCAGCCCACCTACTCCCTCCAGCGCCATCTGTCGGCCAAGCAAAATTTTTTTCGCTCCAGCGCCATCTGTTGGCCGGGGCAAATTTTCTCCCTTGTGCTGTTGGACGAGCAGATTTTTACGCCCACCAGCGTGCGTGTATACCCCCTCCAGCCAGCGATGTTAAATCGACTTGACGTCTATCAGACTTTAAGTCTATTGCGTGGTCAAGTATGTCTATATTTATCATATATATATATATATATATATACTTCACCACGTAATAGACTTGAAGTCTGATAGACGTCGGGTCGTTTTAACATCGCTGCCTCCAGCTCGAGCAAATTTTTTACCCCCTCCAGGCTGCCGAGGGTGCGGAACGTTAAGACATTTTTAAGGAATTTTTGAAGTGCCCAGTTATCTGGTGGATCTGATAAGGGTTTACGGTATGCTAAATATTTAAAGAAATGATCTGTGAGCACTAAAAGGATTACATCCGCTGCTGCGGACCTGAGGAGCGGCTTCAAGAGCTCACTCTTATTATCATTCAAAAAATGTGCACTTTGAAATAATGCGGTTAGTGCGAAGGACTACCGGGGCCTCGGTGGCACAGTCCGTAGCCTACCTGACTGTCACGCCGAGGGCTGGGGTTCAAGCCCGACCAAGGGGAAAATTTTTTCTTTACTTTATAATTTGTATCTTAACGTAAGAAAGTTAAAAATGACTCTTACAAATTTTAAAGTAAGAAAATATAATTTTAGAAAATAAAAAAAAAATAAGTAAATAAATAAAAAATCAAAGTTGGCCCTTCCGGTAACGAAGAGCGCAGACTCGACAGGTGTAATACACCTGCGTTTTAAATTTGTGGCTCTTAAAAGAGCCAATTGTTTGCCTTTTCGGCAGGAGAAAAAAAATAGGCCTTTTCGGCGTAAAAATGGCAGCCTTTACGGCATTGAAAAAAAAATATTCGGCCTTTTCGGCGTCAAGAAAAATTTTGGCCATAACGACAGTGGTGGACGATGAACAGCAGCAGCGATGACGACAAGCAGCAGTACCGGTGAACGAGGAGCAGCAGCGCCGGAGGGCAGCAGCGGTGGACGATGGCGACGAGCAGCAGCATCTGGTAGACGACGAGCAGCACCGGTGGACAATGAGCAGCAGCGACGGCAAGGAGCACCAGCTCGTCAGTCTATGCGACGTCCGAGGGGCCTGGGAAAATCTCGTCAGTCTATGCGACGTCTGAGTTACAAATGACGAGTGAGTGCGGAAGAGCCCCCCTTATATAAGCTTTCCAGTTGCTACTCCGGCGCATGTGCTGGTGGGGGTGACACTCGGAGTAGGTATGAGCGCGGTGGGGGGTAATGATTGGAGTAGCAACGGGAAATCAAATATAAGGAGGCTCCTTACCTCACTTAGGCTTATTCGACATCGAGAAGCCACGCCATGCCAAAGCAGCAGCAGCAAGAATCCCCAAGCTCTCCAGAGGACTCCTTCACTGAGAGGTTCGAGCGGGAGCTCGAGAGGATAAGAAGAAATCCTCCACTCCCCAGCCCGCCTATCGAGTTCCAGATGGCTTTCAGCATCTAGGCACAGGCCAACAACCTGCCCCCAGATGAAGATTTCTATCTGGCAGGGCTAGGATTGCCGCTGGAAGAAGCCAGACAGCAGCTTCGAGAGTTCGAGGAGGACTCAGACTCTGACTACATCGACGAGGACAGCGACAATGAAAAAGACGAAGACGATGACACAGACGAAGTTATCACTGTCTACAGTGATGACGAAGACGGACCCCTGACAAAGCGACGCAAAATAATTTGCGTCGACCTTGTGTCGCCAACGAAACGAGACGTTGGCACACAGACGGAATGGACAGACGGACAGATTAAAAAACAATCGGCTCTTTTCAGAGCCACTAATAAATATTCAGAGCCACGTGTGTCGGATAAAGAGGCAAGGGGTGCAAGGGCTGCAGCTCGCAAAGCTCGGAGAGCTGCGGAGAAAGAAGAGGAGAAGGCCTTTAAGAGGGCTGAAGCCATACTACGCATGGTAGAGCGGAGCATCGCGGCCAGAGTGAGGGCTGCAGCGCGAAAATCTGCTAAGGCAAAGACAGCAGCAGCAGAGCGATGGTTGGACCCAACCCTACGTCGACCCACGCGCCCTCGGATGGTGGTGCTCAAGGCAAAGCCACCACTTGCTCAGGTTTGAGAGTTTGCCTTGGAGCGAGCGCAATAATGAACAATCGGTCCTTGTCAGGACCAAGAATAATGTTAAACGTAAAAAGTGCTATTCACTCAACTTCTGATAAAAGATTGATTGTCAAGTGACTAAAGCCTTTTATTCTTGTCTGGATTTTTTGGCCTTTAGTCATTTACTACTGTGACTCCGGTATGTCATATTAAATGTTTTATGTGAGTTTTTTAATCTGCGACATCGTTTTCATCACTGACTACGTCAGCACGGTATTACACCGAAGAGTCAGGAGCTATCACAGTGATAATAGGACATGTAGAGAAAAAATCCCAACAGTGGTCAAATCTTAAAAATATGTAAGTTTTACTATGGGGTTGGCGCGCAAAGCACGCAGAGGGCGGAGCCCTCCTAATAATTTTAAAAATCAAAAAGGAAGGAAAGGGCCCTCTCCTCGCCCTTTACCTGTGAGGCTCAACCTAATACTCTAGCCTCTCCATGATTAATTTTTTTCACAAGTTTATTTAATAAAAAATATATTTTTATTACAATTTTTATTCGTAAGATGCATTATAAATTTTATAAATCAGAAGTGAGCTTTGAAACCATTTGTTTTATATTTTTACGTTCCGCAAAACACATTAATAGTGAGCTGGACAAATGTGGTTTGGGCAGAGTACCTTCTCCTCATCCTCTT
>JAPYYV010003997.1:0-30733 GCA_030522625.1 Copidosoma aretas
AAAAAAAAAAAAAATTCACAAAAACCTTTTCTTTTTTTTTTGTATTTCTTCCTTATATTAAAAAATTATAAAAAATTATAATCATGAAAAATTTAAATTGTGAAATCCATTATAGGTTACACTTAGCATAATTTTGTTCACCGCATCTTACAGTTCATTATAAAATTCGTCGTTTGCATAAAGGGCACTAGACACTTTGGCAGGCAAGAAAACTTGGAATTCTTCTTGTAGTTCAGCAACAACTGTTGGTCCATATTTGGTGTTTACTTTTCGTAGCTTCGATACCAAATATGATTGTCCTTTAATCATATCGTTGAGTTTTTTTGTGGGTAAAAACTCGTTGTTTGCAATCATGTTAAATTTTTCCCGATTCATCTGTAATAAAACAAACACAAATATTTTTAATATATTTCTTCTTTTAAAAAATAGAGTTAATAGAGTTGGAAAAAATTTTTTTTTGAAAATAAATGAATAAAGTACAAAAAAAAATTTACAAACCTTTGGATTTTCCTTGAACTTTTTTAGTATAATGTCGTTTGAGTCTCGATGTATTCTTTTGCTTGCTCGTGGTTGGTCGTCTACGGTACTTGCTGGTTTATAGCAGGAAAGACTTCGTTGCTGTTGGCTAATCGGTGTCAGAGACGATGCTGCTGCTGTTGGAATAAGCTCTGAAGCCTGAAACAGCTCCTTATATAGTGCTCCCCCCTCTCTTACCTCTTGTAGTAACGACTGTGGCTCCATTCCTTCTCCCCCCACCAGTGTGCGTGATGGTACGTAATGAATTTGATTGTGTAATTTTTTTTTCTTTGTCTTTCTTCTGTTTGGCTATACTATAATGACCCCAAAGGAGAGTGTCTGTCTGGTTGGGTTGTGGATGGCGTTGGTCATCATGTGCACTAAGTGCAATCTTGACTTCTTTTTTGGAAAAAATTTCATGAAGCCGTGACCTGATATTTCACTGTTCTCGAGAGATGCTTCCGTTTTCTCGCAAACATTTTACATAGTCATCGAAACATAGTAGCGTTAACCACAGAGCTCTTGACGCCTTCTGCTTTTTTCACAGGTTTTTGATCTTGTATCTTCATGCTATACATCTTGCTGCGAAGTCCGACAAATTCTAAAATAACTTTTCCATTGCACTCGTCTTTCATTAGACCAACAATTTTATTATTTTTTAGAGGCATGTTAAATTCGTTATCGTTTGCATAGTCCCATGTATCAAATTCATTAATATTTTCTCGCATCAAATTATAAATATTTATATTTGAAATTTCATACACCAAGCTATATGTATCAGTGTATAGAAGCTTAGACTGGTCTCCTACACGATTTTTATGAAATCGTAGGGAAATCTATAAACGAGTGTTTTAGACAAGTCTAAGACACTTAGTCCTACGTAAATTGGTTTCTTTATATAAATTTCATTGCGAAATAATTGTATGGCTACAAGTTGTTCATTAAAAATATTACAGCTATGGAAACTTGGACGAGCTATTAACACCTCAGGTTCGTAACGACCTTTCCACTTATTTACAAGCTTTACATCGACGCGCTTCCATTCGTTTTCCATTGTTTTTCCATAAATTTCGTTATTAAATAACTTATATATCATTTTATCGAATTCATTTATAGCATTTTGTCGTTTTGCACAGTTCAAGTCTATATATTTTTCCAACCACGGACTCTGATTAAATTGTAGGACTCTATGAATCTTTTTTATACGAAGTCCGTGACTTACAGCTTGTTTGAGAGCTCTATAGTGAATCACGTATCGGTTTTTGTTGTACAGCGCAGTCATCAATTTTTTCTGTTTTGAACCTGGTGGTGATACGTGCTCGGCACAGAAAGGTAAATCTTTGTGAGCACTATGAATTTTTTCAGGATATTCCAAATCCACTTCAAGGATGCATCCAATTTGAGCATCATCATCTATCGTAGAAATATCCAACTGATTGATATTTTCCATCCACTGGAAGCCACTTTGAGGCAGTGATTGTGTCATAGCCCATCCGTATAGATTGTTTACGTCATAATACATAATGTATCATTCATGTTCGCTTGCTTTATGTCTCTCATTCATATAAGAATTGTTTGCTTTTGCATATCTATTATAACACTGACTAATCCCACCACGTATACCGCACTCAATGAAAATTAACATGTCGATGTCAGTCAACAATTCCAATGTCACCTATATAACAATAAATAATATATACATGCACACACACACACACTCAAACACACACACGCGCACACATCCACTTACATATTTTGTCTACTTTAATAAAAAAGAAAATTACCTTTGTATATTTTAACATAGCATCCCAGGTAAAACCAGGTGTTGTATCATAATGTGCAGGGTCTAGTTAATAAGTTTCAACACAATTTCTTCGGAAATTCTCATACACTTCAGCAAGAAGCGAAACATCTGTTTTCAAATACAAGTCTGCATACTGTCCAAGCGTATTAATGTTAAAAGCATTCCAAACATTTTTAGCATGTTCATACTCTTCATCAGATATATGGGCTCCATATAAGCTGCTGTAGAAATCTTTCTTCAAAGGTATACTACTCTCTTCAAGCTTTTCAAAAGAAGAGATGAAATCATAAGGAAATTATCCTTTCTTTTTTAATAAACTAATCTGATCTACGGTATATTTATCATCTTCCAAAAATATTTTCTCCATCAAATCGATTTTTTCTAAATAAGATGACAACTTGTCTAGAGAAAAAGGCATAAACTTAAAGGAATCAATGAAACGGAGATATGTGTCAGTTCCCTCAACATATTTTGTAAATGATATATATTTTTCCTTAGTTTGCGGCAAAAGCTGCACTCGACTTGGAAAACATGTTGCGAGCTCGTTTATAAATAAATAAGAATCATATCCGTTCAAAGTGTGGAATACTACTGGTATAACTCTAGAGTAGAGTCTTGATAATTAATATTGCATTGACTATGTGCAGGGCCTCGATAACTACAAAAGAAAAAAATTATTTTGTAAGCTAAAAAAAAAAAAAAAAAAAAAAGGTATAAAAGTAAGAAATTTGGGCAATTATATATACCTTCAAGTTTGGTGACAATGATCTCTCACTTTTTTATTAGTTGATTTTAAAGATTTGCTTCGTATGTGACACTGTGTGGTATTTTTTTTCAAATTCAACTTGCTCTTTTAGGGTTAGATTTGTCATCGATAACGGATTTTTGTGAATTTCATCCAAATCAATAGTAAGGAAATGAAAATTATTTACGAACCATGTAGCCGGCTTTTCATCATCTTCTTTACATTGCCTATAGCTTTTATACACCGATTTAAAGTCATCATAGCTGCACTTAATATAGTAACCTATGCTAAACGCTTTATGATGTTCATATGCACGTTTACTTTTAACAGGTTTTAGCAAACATTCAAAATCTGCGTGGACAGCAAACGGTGCATAGTTTTTATACCTGAATTTTTTAAACACAAGTAAATGCTCATTTTTCATTCGATCAGGAAGCATGATCTTACACTTATTCACATCATTCACATCTCTACAATCAACTTCATGTGCATTTAATTTTTATTTTGTACGAAAATAATGCATGTAACGACCACATATGAATGTTCTATAATCATGTCCAGACAGCTGATTGCTTTCTAAACGAGATAAATTTTTTATCCAAACATAGTGGGACTTATATTCTTCATAGACATTCTGTTCCTCTTTTTCATCTTCTTCTTCATAAAAGCTTTCGATAAGCAAAAGATTGACATGCTGTACTCTTTTGTGATTTGTCAAATGATTTGGTAAAACATTATAAATATTGTCTTTTTTTTTTTTAAATATAGATTTATCGAGATATTCTTCTGCCTTTCAAACTTAACTATATTTTTTGTATCCACCGGAAATTCAATACCATCAAAATTAAAATCATTTTCATATGGAATGTAATTTAAAACTCGAGATGTGTGATATTTTACTGGATGTGTAGCTGACAATACAGCCCACTTTAAACATTGTGGATCATTATTTACTACGTGTATGCAAGCTTTTTTATTTTCCACATAGTCCGGAAGTGAAATATAAGAGCTTCCTTTCATAAGATTTAATTTATTGATGTTAAGAACTATATTAAGTATGGAATCTAAAAACTAACCGGTTGTCGCATATTTTCTGTGAACCATTTACTCAAATCAGTTGTTTGATGGATATCATGAGATTTTGTGTTAAAATATTTTATATCTGTATTTTCTACATCATCTTTTAACACTGTAAATTCAGCAGGCAATACCGTATTGACTTTCAAACTTTCATGTTCCTTAAGAATATCAGAGATTTGCTTCAAAAATTGTTCTTCAACGTCTTCTAAAAATTTTCCAAGGTTTGAATGTTTGATGTTTACAATTAATGCTGTTTTTATACGGTTTTCAAAAGCACTATTTACATCTTTCCAACTAAGAGATGCATTGTCATTAGAATTTTGACTGTTTTCCATTTCTAGATATTGTTTGTCATGGAAAGTTCTAGCTGCTATTCCGGCACCTTGTACTGTTTCAATTATATTTTCTTCATTTTAAAATGAATTCAAATAATAATGAATCGTGATACATACAAGTTTGAATCAACACTACTGTGGCTTGAAATTTCTGTTTATCAGACGTTGTTATATCTCTACGTCGACTAAAAGTAACAGCTTTTTGGAGAAGTGAATTCCCGATGTGCCATAGTTTTTCCGCGAGATTGAAATTATCTTTTATATTTAAAATACATTTTTCAGAACGTCTGATTTTCTCAGCTGCTTCTTTAAAATATTGTGCAGTAGTCATGACTGGATTCGCTTGCTACTTACTGAGGAGATGCAGTCATCTCGAAATCGACTGTTCGAGATATTTATACGTTTTTGGTTAGTGGGGGGGAGGGGGGGATTCAAATATTTTGATTGGTGGTGTGATATTCAGTGGTGTGATAGCATGAGGACTATTTGCTTCGTGCAGCAATATGAAACGGCACCACCTGCATGGGTAAAAACTGCGTTACTAACTCACAACAATAACATAGCCTCTTATGGGACCATGACCTCTCATACATTTTTTTTTTTTTTAGGCATTATTAAATCTCTTATAACTAAGTTGAGTATTAATGTTGTGTATAAGTTTCGAGCCGACAGTAATTTTTTCACTGCTCTATAATAAAAAAAATTTCCGTAAGAATACATGTATTTTGTGCCTGAAATAATTTTGTTTTTCTTATTTTTTAGAAAAGTTACAGGAAAAAAAATTTGGCGAAAAATGAGTAAAAATACAATTCATTTTATTTTTTTTTTACTTTGAAAATTTTTCATTATACATTTTGTTTAAAGAATTACATTTTTTTTTTGTATACATTTTGAAGTAAAATAATATTTTAGTCATACAAAAATTTTTCATATTACAAATAAATTTCTTCTAACACTCCAGCTTATTTTATTATCTTCTTTCTCTTGGGCAAGGCCTTGTTCATCAATTGCTTTTGATTCCTTTCCTCTTGGATTCGCTGTTTTCTTTCAAGAGCTTTCAGCTCTTTTTCTTTTTTGGCGGCTAATTTTTTCTCCTGCAGAATTTTTTCCCTTAGCATCTTCTCTTTTTCCTTGGCTGTGATTTTTATTTCAGCTACCGGAAGAAGAAGCTGAACTCTCATTTCCAGCTCTTTTTCCTCAGCTTCACTTAAAGTCAGAGCCTCTTTTCTTTTTTTAATTTTTTCTCTCACCTCCTCCTCCTCTTCGTCATTTTCTTTCTCCTCCTCCTCTTTTTGCTGTCGTGACAACTGCTTTCTTTTATTATTATTATTATTTTTTTTTTAGTTGCTAACGTTGTCTTCGAGCAACTGTGGTGTTGGTGGTTGTGGTGGGGGTGATGTAGATGTGGACAATGGTGATGTTGGTAGCGGTGGTGGAGGTGGTAGTGGTTGCATCAACATCCGCATGATCGAGCCTGCAGATGGAAGTGGTATGTCACTTTCGTCTACTGCTATGATTGATGTAAAATCTGGTGATAACGTAGCTGATGAAGGTGAGGGTAACGACGGTGACGGTGACGGTGACGGTGACGGTGACGGTGACGGTGACGGTGACGGTGACGGTGACGATGGTGATGATGGTGACGACGATGACGAAGATGATGATGATGGTTGCGGTGTTGCTGTTGCTGCTGCTGCTGCTGCTGCTGGCATCGTTAAGGGTGGTGGTTGCGTATCATGAATAGTTGGATTAAGCGGTATGATCTCCGCATATATCGCCTCGAGTTCATCTAGCTCTTCATTTATCCACTGTGTTTGTAGATCCACTTGTGAATCAACTGATTGATTTGATGGAATCGAATTCAAAAATTCCATTATTGTTGGATCTGGAATGCATATAAATAAAAAAAAAACGTATATTGATTAAAATTCATATTGCATAAAAATCACACGCAAGAAAATTTTAGATTCCTGTTGTTACTAGATTATGATAAATTGTCAAAAATTTTATTTCGCTCACGATGAAAAAATCGATTTCTTTGGATCGTTATGGCCTTTATTTAAGGTATAGTTGTTCTCGTGCAGTCGTTCTTAACACATATAAATTTATAGATAATTGATATTTTGCATGTCAATTATTGTTTACGTATGCTAATTGCAATTGAAATATCTAAATAACTAATAAATAAAGTAAGAGATGTCACAAGAAACATTATGGAATTTCAATAAAATCTAAAAAGTTAAGAACAACCTGTTCACCATACAGATATACTAACAGCATAGCAAATCATATAAATATTAGATTATTTAAAAAACGGCACGTCTTAATGATCCAAAATTTTGGTATTCAAATTTTTTTTTTCCAAAACTATTTTGGACGTTTGTCATGAAAAAAAAAAAAAAAGATTCAAAAACAATATTGGACGTTTGTCATGCAAAAAAAAAAAAAAAAAAAAAAAAAGAAAAAAAAAAAAAAAAAAAAAAAAAAAAAAAAAATTGGACGAATTTGAATGTATATTGTGAAGAAAAAACAAATTTTAGAAGTCATTTTGTAAAAAATCTACGTTGCCAACCGACCGACTGAGATACGAAAACAGACAACACTTACTGTACGTACGTACACACCGCGTACTTTTTACGTAAATACTTTTTACAAAATGACTTTTACAATCCGTTTAACTTAATATTTATGTAGATTTTTTTTTAAAGGTGGTTCATGCGTGAAACTATTGTCGTTGGAATGAAATGAAATTTTGTGAAATTGTTTATTGGGTTATGATACACTTTCATTCAAAATTTCAGTAAAATCGACCACATGGAACTTGAGAAAAAGCTTTTTTAAAAATGCTGTCTTAACATAGGCTGTTATGGAGAGCAGTAAATTTTCTACGTTCTTTGCAGGAAATAAATATTTTGGCCGTCAGAAACGAATAGAAAACTAATTCAAGGAAGCTCGTGCAATTCTAAAAAAATTGGTACATTAGAAAACGTGAATCACCGTCTCATTCAAAAGATATTGATGAAAATTCAATCGAACATTTGCATTTCCTATGTTAAAGGCATGTAATAGCATTGTCTGCAGAAATTGTGGGGTTAAATGCAACTTAAAAAAATTGTTTCTAGAAACTTTTGTACGATATATTATGATCAGAAATTTGATAGTAGGGCTTTATTTCATTCAATGATTAATATTTTATTACATTTTTATTAGTTCCGCAAACTTTAACGAAAATTAAATTCACAGTCGCACATTTGACTCGAAAGTCGAGCATGAACCACCTTAATCACAAAAGACGTCCGGACGTTCACGGCGAGAGAGAGCCGCTTTATATGTATACATATATATATATATACATATATATATATATATATATACATAGCAGAACAGGTTATTAATCATGTCCTTCAATTATGGTTTGACGGGGGCGAAATAAAAGTTAGTTTATTGATGAAAATTTTTTTAATTACAAAAAGCATACAGGCATAACCAACAAGACTGTCGTAATACGGTTAACGATATGTACGCACTCTTTTGACTACCCCAATATCCGGATTTTCTACCTTAGAAGAGGGTAAAGAAAATAAGAAAAACTTACCGTTTGACTGTGATTGATAATATTGACTGACGTTATCTCTGCAGACGATCGAGGTGTATTGGCACTTGACATCCTGGAATCTAGATTGGATTGGATTTCTTCTGCCTTTTCAGTCTAAGAACTTGCACTTTACTATACTGATGACACTAATCGCTATTCACCTTGGAATTAGGATCGGATTTCTTCGACCTCTTCGATCTAAAAATCAACTCCCCACTATGCTGGTGACACTAAGCACTGTTCAGGAACACCTTGTTTAACTTAAGGGTGAGGGAGCCCTGAGAACTATGCTTTTAATTTTCGTACAGGGCAAGAAAAATCTATATCCATGGAAATTTTGATTATTGGCGGGGGTAGGGGGGGGGGGGGATGGACTTTATGTGTGACGGGGGGGTGGTGGGAATGGGGAAATAGTCAAGAGGAACAAGGGGTGAAAATTTTCATGAAAAATTTTTCTGAAAATTTTTTCAAGAGCATACATTAGAAATTGGGTATATACATAACGGTGCATTAAAGTTGTTTGGGGACACCTATGACAATCTGTTAATGATTCGACCATTTCTGCGGGGGCCAAGCGAGTGGGCGGGCGCTTTACTTTATTAACTACAAATTTCGTGCATTTTTTAAATAAGTTCTCTGTGGTATGTCCGATTTTCATATAAGTTTTTTATCACATAAGAGACGGATGGGCAGGCGGGCGAGCGGCGCACGGCCTAGCAAAAAAGAATTAAAAAAATTTAAAAAATACATGGTGGCTCAGAACCGGCCTAGCAAAAAAATGAAAAAAAAAAAATGAAAAAAATACTTTGCGGCTCAGAACCGGCCTAGCCTATCTACTGTTGGGCCTTGACAGTATAACTATGACCTTGCACAATCTAATTAACTAGCTAAAAATAATGTACTTCTAAATAAATCATCTAAATTTTTAATTTTACATTTGTATCACTGTCCAAGTCGCCGCGGTACTATGTAGCTTATAAATAATAATACGAATTCTTATTCTAGCCGCGTGCAGCAGAGCTATTTTGAATTAATAACTATTGATACAAATGGCGTAGTGTATAACAGTATACAAATTTGAGGGCAAGGTTAGGGACGAGGGCAGTGGATGTTTGGGGAAGGGACGTCAATTTCAAGTATCTAGCCCGCTATATTCCTTTTAAGTGTTTGTACGAGCAGTGATTTGGCGTCAAGACTGCGTTTTATAACTTGGAAACGGTCAACTTGACAAAAAAATTACTTAAAACCTTTTTTGTTTCAAATAATCCGAAAAACCTGAATTAACTTCTTGCAAGGCTTTAACTAAATTTTCTTAATTTAATTGAAAAAAAATTGTTCACACAAATTTGGACCAGACATTCGCCCGGGAAATTCTTGATCTTCATTCTCAAGCATGCCCTAAACGTAAATACGTCAAAAAAATGAAACTGAAAATTCTTCTGATAGAAGCGAGATTTTGACCTTGTCCATGTAGTGTTCATTGACCAAATAGGCAACAATAGTATTTTTAGTCCTTATCTTCTGAAGAGCAACTACTTTCTAGTTGCTATCTTTTCATGTGAATTCTTTTTTTAGAACTGCATCTGTACTACCATCCGTTGATTTTTTGATCTCAGAAGTCAAGTTCACGCAGTGTATCTTTTGTATAGGTGACCTTGAAGATCTCTGATAAAACGGTTACTTATTAGCAAAGTTTTCGAACATAATAGGCATTTTGCACTTCGTCTACCATCTGATTTACTAAAACAGTCCCGTAAGTTTTCTCACCGTGATTCTCTTTACAGCTTTATTACTGATTTGTTCTTAAAAGTGTCAATGTACTTCAGACGGATTCGAATTTTGCAATGATATTATGTTTCCTGCTAATTAAATTGAATCGACTTCAAAGGAAAGTCAGAGTTTAAATTTATTGTAATAATAAATATACACAGAGGATTTACATGCATTCTGCTTGGCCTTAAACTAAGATACTGTATTACATAGCCGATGAGTTATTACTTAACATTACAATAAATTTTAGTATTATTAACACAAAAGACCTTTTACCTGTAATTTGGTTCTTCAAAAGCCTGATAAATACAGCTGCATCATATTAGCTATCTAGTATTATGATTGTAATTTTACATGGCAAGCCGCCGGCATCTCACGTGGCTTGCTTAAATGGTTGCAGCTCGAAGTAACTCTAAGTGCACATTATTTAGCCCAAAAGATGTGCGGCTAATATATAGAGCTTTCAGTGTATAAATTAATAACAATAACAGCTTAGTCAAATAAAGGACTCATAAGTGTCACTAACACAACAAATTAACGGAGACAACACTCAGAGAAAAAGCGCACGTACCAACTGGTAATTGGCAGGAATCCAATCAAAACTGATAGTTCGGTGTTGTGGTAGGAAGGGGCAAAGAGTATTGCATGTGTTTTGGCGGGTTCCCATCGCGCGATCCAATACTTAGCGTTGGATGCAGCAGTCAAAAAATGTGCTAGATCTAGCCGGATGGCTGGATGAGTGATCCAGCAATTGCAATCTCTACTGCATTAGCACTGATACAAAATAAAGAAACCGGTCTTACTATGAATATTTAGAATCAAATGGTATGATGTATGCATAACTCATACATTAAATTTGGTAATGAACGGTTGAGTAGTTTTTGCACAATTTAAATTGTAATTCAAAAATTATACACAGTTATTTCAACGCCAGTGCCAAGAGTTTGAGTACATCTATTTCTAGTTATTTTTACGTGTGCTTCAAGATCCACCAAATAGCAAAACAAAAATGTATATATTTTTTTTCATACCATTTTAATTTAAAAAAAACCTTAGTTGTTAAATATTATAACTCAGTGATTTTTTAATAAAAATTAATTAAATTTAGTGAGCAAGTAAACATCATTGTGAAAAATTTTTTAAAGTTGTAAGATTGTTTATTTCCAGAAGAATCACAGTTACGGATATTCAGAGATAAAGCTGATTCTGACGAATGTGAGCGTATTTTTGCAAAAAAAAATTGGTTCCAAGTGAATACGTAATCCATCGAAGCCTTTAAAGTTGAATTAGTTCAGATTGCTGTATAATAATTTAAATAAAACTTAAATAAAATTTAAATAAAGATTAAAGTGTGAGCAAATTAGATTTTTGGCCAGAAAATTCAGACTGGGTGAAAAACATTTTTTGTGTGGATCTCGAGCCCGAGAATAAGCATAACCAAAATAGGACCGAGAAGTATTGATGCAACCGGTCAAAAAAAAATGGTAAAAATGGACAAACAGGTTTTTCGTTTCCGCGGGAAAAGCCATAATTCGGACAAAAAAATTTTTAGCATAAAAAAGAGGCGCAATTTGAAGATAAACAAAATGAGCCGTAGTGGGCATGAATCGGCCTTGCCGTTTTTGCGCGAATTGCCAAAAAGTGCCTATTTTACCCTGTTTATTGTATGATTCGTAAGTGGGGTTCTAACTAACCTTTTGGCTTCAAATTCTAACAGAATGTAGGTTTTGTAATTTTTCACAATCCCACTCAATTTTAAGACGATCGGATGCCCAAAAGTACCAGTGTTGGCACTGGCAGGAGCGTGCCAAAGCTGTAGGCGACCGCGACGCCCTCTTCCTCGCCGACGCGGACGCTGGTACTTTGGGAAAAACACTATGTTCTGATACGGTTTTAAGATACTTTAAACCAAGTTATGGATACAAAAATTTATCTAGTGCTAGATTAACTACAGATAAAGAGAAGCCATTTTGAAAAACGGCTCTGCGTGGTCCAACAACTTTTTTAGAGCCTTTTTTCGGAAGGGCTTTTGTTTTTTAGTTTTTTTGATGTTTTGCAAAAAGTTTGCATCCGATCGTTTTGAAATTAAGTGGGATTGTTAAGAATTACAAAACTTACGTTTGTAATTCTTGTTGTGAAATTTCAAGTTAAATGATTAATTAGAACGACACTTACGGATCATACAAAAACAGGGCAAGTTTGTCACTTTTTGGCAATTTGCTGAGAAACGGCAAGACCGATTTAGGTCCACTACGGCTGATTGTGTTCGTCTTAAAATTGCGCTTTTTTATTATGTCAAGCAATTTTTGTCTGAATTACGGCTTTTCCAGTAGAAGTGAAAAACCTGCTTTGGCCATTTTTACTATTTTTTTTTGACCGGTTGCACTAATAACTTTTAGACCTATTTTGGTTGCTCATTGTCGGGCTTCAGATTTACACAAAAAAATTTTTTTTTGGTCTAGTCTGAATTTTCATTAAATAGGGGTGATTTTTATCTCGTTTGCTTATATTATTAATAGTTTAGACAATTCTGGCAAAATAACTAATAGTTTTTCAATTTTTTAATTTCTTGCAATTCAGCTAATTATAAAATGAAAATTTTCAATGAAATTTCTTTCAGAAAAATCTTCAATAATAAGTTATAAATTTTCAAAACTCCTAAACGTAGTGTTGAGTTTTGATCAACAATTATTCGTTCTGAAGTAAAAGACTGTATCTGCCTATTGTTTTGTTGGAAATGAGGGTCAGAAATGGCAGATAATCGGTCGCGGTGTGACAATTCATTTTACTTTTTTTTTTTTAAAAAAGAACAAACATTCGACAGATCGGAAATAATACAAGGATGTAAAAATTAAAAAAAAGTTTCCACAAGTTATTGTATTCGCTAATCAAGGAGATCCGCTTAAGAGTAATCAGTGCCTTTTACAGCAACAGAAAGGCTTATACACCATCGCACTGATTGCGGTACTTCTTGCTTAAAAGATCCTTGCGGAAAAGCACATTTAAACAGGAAGCTTTACCGCTAACTGAGTCTGTTGCAACTTTGCACCATTTATGAGATTTCTATTAAGTGTAAAAGTGGCTTGGTTATTTGCTGAACCGAATAAACTTAGGTTGGAAGATTGTGAATAATCAGTCAGACCCAAAAAACGTCACAGGACCAGTTGCACTAGATAATATATTGAGAGATAAGAGATGTTTCTGTGCAGAAATTGGTGTTTGAATGTGGGGCTACATTACGCACGGTTTGTGCTGTCCTAAATACTGCGTGAACCATCATGCGCAAAAGTGCATTAACTTCAAGTACTTAAAGATACAAGAAATAAATAAAAGAAACGAGTCTGGCGGGAAAGAAAAACAAAATAATAATGAGACTTACCATCTAAATATTATATGCAACATTACAGCAATAAATGATGAAGAGATACACTATTGGCCTCGTGCAGCTGAAGGGAAAGGATATGCGAAACTACTGCAGCGTGAGTAGCGGGTACCAGTGGAAGCATAACCAACACGGCCGAGTATAGCTATATATATATTACCGACAGTATCCAGAACATAAACTATATAAAAGAGTTATTCAGTGAACGCTTCTCATTTTATTATTGAAGTAAATTACTTCGATACTGTCCACGTAAATTGGGGTCCGAGTTCGCCGATTTGATCCGATAGGTATCGCATTTTAGGTGTCGCCACTGGTTCTGCACTAGGCCAATATTAGAAGAGAACATAGGGATGATGAGTCCAAACAAATAAAAGAAATGGTGAGACCCAGATAAAAAAAAAATTTGGCTAGAGTAATCATTCATACAGTATCTAAGTAATTTCACACGTAAATGTGAATATTGTTATGCAAAATATCATTATTGCAAACTTTACTATTAAATTTGTTTGAATTATTCAGTTAAATTCTGATAATTAAATCAACTTCTTTGGAAGATGAAGTTGTTACAGACTGTGATATTTTCAGTTTGTTTAAACATTTATTTTTAAGTAGAAATAATAAAATAAATTGACACATTACGATTTATTATTTCTCTCCGTCCTACCCTTTTTCACAGCAAAATAATATGCGGATACAGCGCCCTCACATCGGAACATATAAGTGTTTGTCAAACCTAATTACTACGTTAAGGTACAGGGGTCATGAAACTTCTTTTTACAGATTCTAATAAAAATTTAATATCTTATACTTCAAGTAATGGTACACGTCCTGTCAAAAATTGAGACGATTCCTGTGTCTCGTGTAAAAAATATTCTTACCCAAAGTCCGTGTTTTTTTTTTTTGTCATACATGGTGTCTTATAAAAAAGTACGTCATGTTTATTACTGTTTTGGACTTTTCACTGTAATAAATTTACATTTTTCATAAAAAAACTAGTTTATTGTAGGTTATTATTTCAAGAATATTATATTTGAATTTCAAAATGATCTTCTGTCTAGTTGTTGAGGTTATAACACATATAGCAAAAATAAAATCATGAAATAAAAGTGTAAAACAGAATCTGAAAATTCAAATATTTTTTTGCGAAGTTACTAATAGAATATAAAAGGGAAAAAGTAATTATATACAATAGATCTATACCTGTAAAGATTTAACAGAATTTCGAACAAATCAAAAGTTTACTTATTCTTTAAATGATTCTTTTTTCTAACAGCTGGCGCGACCCATGTACCTTAAAAAGACGTGGAAGGGAGAGGTTATGGCCATTGGGAGCCGTGTTGTCGTTGATATTTTTTTCCCTTTTTTACAGCATGGAATCGTATGAAACATTTAATATCGTCTTAAAATTGATGGACAAAGGGCGCTCAACTGTTCAATTGACGACAAAAATGCAAATTTTTTTTCATTTTTGGTTTTTGCAATGATTTTTAGCACAGAGTCAACCCTGAGTTGAATTTTTTCATTTTGTGTAAAAATTTTTTTATATATAGCCAAAAAATAAGTTTGGCATCCTAGTGTAACATCCTTATAGCTTATTTCCAGCATTTTCTTTCAATTATATTCAGTAATTTTTTTAAAAAAATTGCTGCGGATGATGCCACAATAATAGTTTTTTTCTCAATCGACATGTCAGATTTGGCGGTAAGGCTAGGTATAGGTCTATATATATAAAATAGTAGACAACATGCACGTCACGCAGCTGTCTGCAGCAGTACAGTACAGTGTTGCAGTGCCTTTATTAATTATAGTTTCCCACATTTCTCATCAGTATACTTATTGTTAGTTACCTTTTGTATTCATTACGATTTGTACAGTTACCCGTGGAAGTGTATACAGAAGCATCGTCTTATAATGCATGATCTGTGAAGAGTATACCAAAAGTAAAAGGTATTGTAGTAAGCTCCTGCTTATCTAAAATTTCAGTATATTATACCTTTTTAAAAAAAGTGTTAAAATATCAGTGAGTTTTTTTGTTTATATTGCAAGTAGGATCAAATTGTTGCTAGTATTTAAAGCTGAAGTGCAGTGGCAGGTGAGCTGGAAAATCAAAGACGACTAACCTAACAGCTTGGTTTTGCATACTCACGGGTAAGTGAAAGTTATCGAAAATTTCCATAGCTTATTTTATCCAATTTAACAGTAGACTCAATGTTTATTTTTTCAGTGGACTTGACTGATAGTATTGGAAAGGAAATGAACTGTATATGTTTGAATAATCTAAGTTCGCTCATATAAGTACATTACTGGTTGATGAAATAGAGTATCTCTTATCAAATCGACGTCTCTATGCGATTTTATTGATTGTTAAAAAAATTGAGAGCTGGGAGATGAAACTCGATATAACGGTAGTTTATTTTTTTTGAAATCCACTGGTAAAATTTTTAAGGTTAAAATCAACATGCAAACATTTTTTAGCAAGAAAAACCCAAAACCCGGAGCAGTCAAGTACAGTGTAGTATAATTGACAAAACTCAATTGTCTTTATTCCCATCGACTAATTACAGTTTATTGGTGTCATCATGGCTCTTTACGTTAATGAAGTTATCATTATCATTATACATCCAGCCTCTACCATCAAATATTCTTTACAAGTTGAAAAAATACAGTGGTCAACATATCCACTTACTTTGTCAACTGTATTGCAACTAAAGTGATGCAGTACGAGTATCTGCCACCTGCTCTGTATCAATGTATCCAGCGATTGACTTTGGTGCTGAACCTAATATGCAGTCAATAGTGTCATGAATGATTCTGAAGATTCAGAAGCTGGCTAAATGAAAAGGTTTATGTAAACTTTATTGTTATATCTCTTTTAATTAAAAACATGTAGTACGGGTACCTGATATTTGCAAATGTACCCATGAATTGAAAATTTTCTCTGGAGCTGTTCACTTACAACCCAGCATTTGACTTGAAACTATTTTGTATTTATTCAGAATAGTCTTCTTTTACTTAATGTTTATTTTTTCATTCAATACATAATTTTCTAGAATAATTTTTTGTTTTTTCAAGCACATGAACTGTTTCTAACATTGGGTAATTTTTCTCATTGACAATGAATTATTTAAGTCTAGGCAATTTGGTTTTCATTTGGATTGACTGTCAGTTTAAGCCCATGAACTGTTCATTCATGTTTTCTCCTTAAAAAACTGTCAATTCGATTTCCTCAATAGATATATTCTGTAGATAATTCAATAGCTTTATATAATTCAATGATATTTTATCTACAAGATGGGTATATTACGCATATCGATTTCAATAATAAGTTCTAATATTTGTTCCATTGTTATTAATTTAAAAAAATTTGAACAATATTTTTTGTACTATTTGTGTAAAAATTTTAATCTTATTTAGCAATCATTACACATCATAGAGCATGAAAATAGCTTTTTTCACATTTTAAGGAGGCTCACACCTAATATATAGCTCATATTGTGAATACGTTATTATAAATATTTATTAGAAGTTATAACAAGTTTCACTTAAATTGACAATAATATAGCTAATGTTAAAAATCGTTCGATTTTCATCATAAAATTTTGTTGTCAAATTTTTAAGATACCGAGGATTGAAAAAAAATTAACAAATTAACTGAATCTCTTCCATTTAACATGTTATTTTTGGATTCTTAGGCTTATTCTCTTCTTTAAAGAAATTTATTAGGAGTCACCGACATAAAATTTGCTAATACTTTAATAGGTTTTCCAGAAAATTCTATTGTTTATATAGAACGTTGTTTATAGAGGACGTGTGTATACTACGTGAACAATTGAATTTTCGCAAAAACTATTGAAGTTTATGCAAATTCTATGTCGGTGACTCCTAATGAATTTATTTAAAGAAGAGAATAAGCCCAAAAATCGAAAAATAACATGTAAAATGGAAGAGATAAAGTTAGTTTGTAAATTTTTATTTTCAATCCTAGGTATCTGAAAAATTTGGCAACAAAATTTTATGAAGAAAATCGCACGATTTTTAACATTAGCTATATTATTGTCAATTTACGTGAAACTTATTATAACTTTTAATAAATATTTATAATAACGTATTCACAATACGAACTATATATTAGGTGTGAGCCTTCTTAAGTCAATCTAATTTTTTTATTTCAGTTAAATAACTGCAGAAAAATGTTGTAAAGGAAGCTTTGTGCTAATTGATTGACAGCGGTTTTTTTATCATAATCTGTTTCTGCGTCATATTAGTAATCAGTTAGATATACTTAATTTTTCAGCCTCTGATCCAATTTGTATAGTCTGTTAATTTCCCGATAAAACCTTGTTTTATGAAACATATTTAGCAATATCTTTTTACAGGTTTTGCACTAGAGAGAAAATAAAGTGTAAATACAGAAGAAAATCCTTATCGGCAGTCCTTGAAATCGCAATCTAAATTTTTGTGAATTTCTACTAAATTATTTCTATGATTTTCTAGGAATAATTTCAAGTTTAATTTTTTCCATAAATTAATATGTGGTGTAATTGGGTCTTTACGTATATAATTTTCCGAATTTGCAATATGTGAGAACTCTGAAAATGTACGATATGTTATCGTTTTTACAGATGTGCAGCGTACTGAAAATAGATCACTAAAATAGCTTTTGTACGAGATATTTACGAAGATTTTCTTTCGATCAATTGCTAAATTGCATGTGCTGCACAAGTTCTCGTTGTATGTAATATGTCTTGTTACCTATGTATTTAATTTACATACGAAGAGGGTCCATGCTTATTATGAATTTCGGGCTCAGACACAGAATTGACACAGACAAAAAAAAGGAATCTTCTTGTTAGTATAATAAGGATAAAGTACTTTGTGCCTATTCATCAGCAGGGATATTTAATTGCCTCATTCTAAATCACACTTTTTAATTTATGTCACTTACTGTAATACGACGATTTTTTTTATTTATAGCTCTATCATGTTACACAATTTTTTATTGAAGCTTTAATGTTTTTTGTAAATTTGTTTTCATGTCCTTTGCTGCCTTATATTCATTCATCCTCACACATGTTTTTTTTAAAGTGATGATCACTCATGATTATTTGAATTATTTTTTTATTCCTTTGTTGTTGTCTCTCTTGTTCGGGATTCTGTAATCACTTCGATTTGCACACGTGCTGCGAGTATACGTGCAGTTTCGAGAAGAAGACGAGTGTGCGACAGATGGCGTGTTTAATGTATTGAAACTTTAATGCAAGGTCAACAGTAAATGGCAAAAAGATACTGTGACCATTTGACAAAAAGTGCCTTAAATGTTGCTGATATAAATTCTATTATGGTATCTATTTTTCAGTTGTACTTGATATATACGATTTTCCCTCTTTTTAATGTTGGGTTATGATTTTTGAACTTGGGCCTGATGTTAGTATCTCTACTACTTCTCTATGTTATCAAATGAAATCGTATGCAGACTATGATACTCGCATGTTAATAACACGTTCCAAAGCTAGCAAATTATGTAAGCAACGGAAATCAGGGCGTGTCATAGCTGCCGAAGAAAATATAGCAGGCAGAGTGGTCTGCATTATTTGTTTCATATGGCTTTTTTGCAAATCAAGCCTGGCCAAAATGGGCGATTGCAATGGTGCTGGGTGCTTTGTCTTTTTTGTATCAACATGCATCTTATTACGCAGTCGACAAACTTTAAATACCTAATCAAAAAGTAAATGTCTAATTTCTTTCAGTTTGATTACGAATCGTCTTTTTGCCTGTTATAAATTAGCCTAAAATATTATTTATATTTAAATTATTGATGCGAAATATTGTACATAAGGATGTATTTCATTTGCTCTCATTTTTAAGATATGAAATGATGTATACATCTAATTGAAGAGAAGCTTATTTTTTTTATAGGATTGCTTTATTTGGGCAGAAGTTTCTTTAGATGAAGCATGGCATCATTATTTGGACTCTTTTAGTTTATGTACAGATGAAGAAGATTGTAAAAAATGGTTGCAAGTTATCCTACACTCGCTAGATAAATTGAATACTTGCATCATGGAAGTTGATATTTTCGTGGGTAAGATGCCGTTTTTTATGCATAACAATCGATATAATGTACAATAAATATAAATTTATAACTCCACAAATATAAGCATAGATTATACATAAGTGAAACTTGTGCTATTACTGCTATAAGATTTTTTGCAGTTCATAAATATCATACGAGATAAATTGATTCAAACCCCAAAAATTTAAATCTTAAAACACTGATGTACTGTCGAAAAGCACTCACATATATCGTCAAATAACATGAAGTAATAAAAGAAATTAATATATACGCTTTGATTTATGACCTTAGTAGTATAAAATAATTTTCTTCCAGGCATAATTCATAAAAGCACGAGTTAATAATGGAAAATGTTGTTATAAACAAGTTAATCTCTACCTTTTTGCCCTTTCTATCTCATTTTCCTTTTTTTGTTCTTCTTTCTCTTTCTGATCCCTCACTCTTTTTTGTCCTTTTGTCCAGTGGTACATAGCCGATGACTTAAGATAATCTATACGTGTTCGCTTATTAGTGGATGTCATTAGATAGGAAGAGGGAGAGAGAGATATTTTTCAGAGTGGCATACAGTTATCTTAGCTATTATCTCAAGTACTAGGCTTGATTGTTGAACTTATGTTTATTTTGTTTGTGGCTCAATGCTTGTCAGTATTTACGTCTTCAGAGTCATGTGATTATATCTTTGTTCTGCTTTTTATCTTATATTGTTGTTCTTTTTTCCCGCATGTAAGACAGTACGAGAGCATTGACCGATGTCCTGCTTCGTTAAACAGGTTGCTTGGCCCTTACATAGGGCTACTTTTAAAGTCTTCAGATTCGAAATACTTGTTCCTTTCAGTCCTGCAGCCACGATCTATCGGCCCAATAATCAGATTGATTGTAGGCTTTTTAACAATAGCCCGACGTAGTGCATCGTTGGACGTGACTAGGACGGTTCAACCTCCAAGGCTGGATTCTTAATAGAATAATTAAATGGGCCTGTATGTAACGCTCCTATAGGTTGAGTCAATATTCAGTCGGTTTTGTGTGTAATATTGACCGTGCATAAAGGAGCAGGCTGGTAGTTCAGGGATTATTGTGCTTAACTTGGCTGCTCCGCAATATTGCGTTGAACAGTACTCCAGGTGCAAGGGTATTTATTTTTGAAGTGAGAACTTCTTGAGGTGTGCTTAGGCTTGGGGCCAAAACGCTGAGACCGTACGTACGTACGGCTAGTAGGAGAGAGGGAAGCGGCCAAGATTCTCTATCGCGGTCTCTGTGGCAGTATATAACTTCCTATATTATATAGTTAAATGGTCAAAAATGAGTTTCCTCCCCGTTCCTCCTTACCGCCCACGCCCCCTCAAATCACTGACCTAGACGTTCACTTTTACGTGATTTTTAACTTCATTATTTTTGGATTGGATTCCCTCTCCTCCTCACACCCTCTGCACTCTTCGACGAAAGAAGAGATAGAAGCGGAAAAATAGTTTAAAGATGAAAAATTACGGCAAAGTTCGATGACCGACCAAGAGACAATGGGGGTGAATCTTGTCGGTACTTAATACATCAACGTAAAACTCGGAATATTAAGGTATTAAAACAGCATCTAGGACGACGAGAAAGCAAGAAATACATACCGATCAGGCATCACACTTATGAGCAAAGAGATTTCACTCACAGGTCTTCTAAATCGGGCCGCGCCCATAGTTTCAGGCTTGATAGCGACTCCACCGTATGAACTGGCCCAGGTGTTGGCCCCCCCCGGATGAGACTTGCCGGCAATCCATCGGTCAGATCCATGAGCTGCTGACTCCCATGACGGAGATTAGCAAGACTGCACGCTGCTAGCGGAAATACACTAACTAAACGTCAGGGCGTGCCGATGACCTTCCTAAGGTGGGATTGACCCCCCCCCCCTAGTCCTGGCATTATCAGGGGAAACTGTAGTTAATCCGATAGAATCAGGTAGAATGTGTTTTCGACGCCACGGGTACTATTCCAACCAAAAAAATTCGAGAATCGAAATTCCCGAAAAATTTTCGACGAAAATCGAACCTTTTTTGCCTTGAGCGTGCTAGGCTAGGAAGTTAGCACACTAAATACTAAGTTATCGAGGACGCTAGGAGTAGAAAGTTAAGGCATAATTATGATAGCTGGTGATTTAGATGATTGGATAGAATGAAAGCAAATAGAAAAAACGAATTTTTGTAGCGATTGTGACGAAAAATGGATATACAAGAAGAGATTGGGACGAGAAAATAACTTATACAGGAGAAGAAGAAATATTGGTCCTTGATTAAGTATCAGGATTAGAGACGGGCAGCTACATTACTGTTGAAACTTGAAAAGTTGTACCTAGAAGTGAGTCTGATCATCTACCGATAACTTTTAAAATTACGGGCAATATCATACGAGAAAGAGAGGAAAGAACAGAAGCAGCAGATCATAAGAGAATAATAATATGGAAAAAAGAAAAAATATAATTGGACAGGTAAGAGAAAAATTAAAAATGAGTTTAAAAGAGCAAAAAGATGGCAAAATTGATGAACAGGATTTAAAATAATTTAGCAAAAAAGAAATATTACAGGCAAACTCAAAGAATAGTCGAAAAACACTATTACAATAGATGTACAAAAATCGAATTAAAGACGAAAAAACAAAGGATGAAATAAATTATCAGAAATTGAAAAATTGAAAAAGCCGAAGAAAAACTAAGCCAGTAGTGAAAAGCAAAATTTTAATAAGGAAAGCAATTGGAAAAGTAAAAAAGAAAATAAGTGGGTTGGAAAACATGGAGACATACTAGAATAATTTCAAAAACCTGTTGAAAAACAACAATGAGACATCTTATACATAAAACAATGAAAGGAGTATAAGAATCAACAGCATACTTCATATCTTATTGGTGGAAACACATATTGTTAAAGAGTGGGAAACAGCTTTGAATTTATCAAATTTACAATGCAGTGAAGGAGTTGGAGGATGTTAAAACTATACGGAAGTAGCAGTCTCAAATGTAGAATATAAGATATTAGCAATTATAATCGCTAAAAGAGTGAAAAAGTAGGTGGAGTAGTGTACAATATTAAACGAGAGTCAGCCTGGCATCAAAGAAAAAAGAAGAATAGGCGACCGTATTTTTTCACTAAATATTTTGATTTAAAATAAACTAAGAGCAAGGTCAAAAAAATTATATGTTGTGTTTGTAAATTTTAAAAAACAGCATTTCATACTATTGATAACGAAATGTTCTGGGTAAAATTAGATATAGTAGGAATAGGTATTAACATGACAAAAATGTTAAAAATAATATATAAATGTACAAAAAAACAGGTTATCACGCCTAGGGGCTAAAAAATTTATTTGAAACAATTAAAGAGGTTAGGCACAAGTGCCCATAAAGCCCGGTACTTTTAATTTTATTTGTAGAGGATAAAGACGATGAGTAAATTTCGAATAATGCAGGAGGTGTCACAGTAGAAAACATAAAAATCCACGTTCTTAAATTTGCTGATGACGTTGTTTTGAGTACTAAATACTTTGAAGACACAAAAAAATGTAGAAAGACTCAGGAAAATAAAATACGGAAAATATACTAGAAGTAAACATGAAAAGAAAGAAAATCTTTATTTTAAGGAATGGAGAAGGGATAGAAACAGATCTATTTAAATTTTAGATTGGAGTATTGGAAGTTGTAAGCGATTATATACAGACCTAAAAATGTGGGTGTCAACAAAAAATGACTTCTCTCGACACAGGGAAAAAACGACAGGTAGAATGCAAAGGGCAGTCAACGCAGTTTGAGGCTAAAGCAAAAGAGCTAAGATTTGTTTATTCTATAATCTGGGAAATTTGCCATGAATTGTGACGCTGATTTAGCTTTGATTTTCACACAAGTAATACATTTGTATAAAACAGATTTAACTTGTGTACGAGGATTAATTAGCCATATAAACCGTCTCAGATTACAAAGTGTGATTTTCATTCCCCCATGCAAACACTTTCAATGAACATATCGAACGATTGCAGATACTGAAGGGTGAGTCTGATGAATGATTGGATGTTTTTTCTCAAGCCGCAAGTCAGAATTAATCAATCGACTTTCACTCGTAGTAATCCAGTATTGTTATCGATAAAGGGATTGAGCCGCAGTAGCTTACTTAGTCCGAAAATAGGCAAATCATCATTAAGAGCGTGTATCTCTGAATAAAACATTTGGCTTTGCAAAATGAGAAATATGAATAATTTTGAATTCTTTTATTCGTGCGTAATTAGATGCCCAGTTAAAATACTGAGCTTAGTGAGCAGTTCAGATTGGTTTTGTCGAATTTTGAACCTTAAATTGTTGTTTTAGCGAAGTAAGTAAGTAGTTACTCGAAGGACTTTAACCCACGATGGAAATTTGTTCATATAATCATGTACAGTATTGGTTGGGTGAACAGTTATGTGATGTGGAACAATTTTATTTTCCATGGAGGTGTCTGGTGGAATTTCAGGAAAGGTATTTGGCCACTTATCTGATCGTTGTTTTAGAAATAACGGTCCATTTCACCAGAGAGAGTCGTTGACAAGATCATGGGGAGCACATCCTCGTGACGCAAGATCAGCGGGGTTCGAATGCGTAGACACATGTCTCCATTCATGATTTGGCATTAACTCATGTATTTCAAAAACATGATTTGAAACCAATAATTTCAAATTAGATGCATGTTTATTAAGTCAGGCTGAAGTCATACTTGAATCCATCCAGTATTGAATTGGAATATTTTAAAATGCTCGGACATCACCAAGTGCTGTAAACATTAGAGCGAGCAATAATGCTGCTTGAAGTTCAAGTCGATGAACAGAAACTTATTTGAGAGGAGCAATTTTTGTTTTACTTAGAATACGGCAACTTGACTTGATGCATTAATGGTTTTAAGATAAATAACAGCACTGTATGCATGAGTGGATTCGTCAGCAAACCCATGAAGTTCGGGTCAGACATTATTGACATGAAATCGATTCCATCGAGAAATGTGAATCTGTGATAATTCGGTCAATGATTTAAAGTAGTTGTTACCTAAAGTGACTATTTTACCATTCATTACTTGATCCCGTTTGGTTTTTAATTGCCATAATTTTTGTATGAGAATTTTTCCTGCGACAGCAACTGGTGAAATCCAGCCTAAAGGATCAAAAAGTTGAGATATGAATGACAACACCACTTGCTTGGATAGCACTTTCGGAAGGTCAATGTTTATAGTGAACGTGAAAGCACCTGATGACGGATGCCATTAGAGACCTAGGACTTTAACACCATTTTCACTTGATGTTAAACAGTTCCAGGAAACGCCACGATTTCTAGGGTCTATGTCTGCTATTAAAATTTTGTTTATTGCTTGCCCACTTGCGTAATTTAAGTCTTGCTTTTGCCAATAGTTTTATAACTTCATTTCGTACATTTAACACGCTATGATTATCATAGGCTCCAAAAAGCACAGCGTCAACAAAGGAGTCATAAGACAAAACAGGAACAGCAAGTGGAAAGCCTTTCCCTTCATCTTTTACTATTTGTTTGAGAACGAGTACTATATGTCACAGTGTTTAATTGAAAGTCAACGGGGAATTTGCTAAGTGAAGTCCTCCACAAGAAGGTTTGATAGTCACGATCAAGTTCATGAATTAAAATTTGTCTATACATTTGTGTAATATCAGCAACGAAGACAATTGGATATGAATGCCATAAAACAGGACATTTAAAAGATCTGCTTGAAGTTTTGGACCAGATAACATAAAATTATTTACCGAATGGCCATTTGCAGTTTTACACGATGCAATAAAAACAACTCTTAGTTTTGTCGTTTGACTTTGGCTACATGGACTGGATGAGGCAAGTATACTACGGGACTTGAGGAACACAGTAATATATTGACTGGGCTTGAGTGATTTAATGTCTGATATTCGTTCATAAATTCATGATTGCTGACAAACGAGATTCTAACCTTTTAAGTAAATTTTCTGCTATAGAACGTTATCTTCCTATTTCAACCACATTATTTTCTTTGAAAGGGATTCTGACTATATATCTTCCATCTTTGGTTCTTGAGTGAGTAGTATGAAAATAAGATTCGCAATACTCATCATCGAGGGATTCAATGATTTTAGGGGACAAACTTTCCATCTCCCAAAACTTTCTAATCGATCTATCTCCACTTTTCAATGTAATGGAATGATGAACAGGAACTTTATAATTATCAGACTGAGCTAAATTAGAACATGGACGTAAAATTACCAAACCGAATACAATGTTCTGAGCTATTAGTTCATTTGGTTTTCCTTTTTCCAGTTGATTAAAAATAATAAAACCGTATAGGTCAGCACCAATAAGCAATTAAATTTCTTTATCACTAGGCAGATCGTCAGCAAGCTTTAAGTTTGTTAAATGTTTTAATTTATTACATTGGGTACCGAAGGCGATAGCTACTTTATTTGAAACGAATGACCAAGTTTACACTTGATCAAGCAAAGCCCGTACTTATAGTTTTCTATTATAAATGCTAACAACACAAACTTTGGCTGTGGATAATATTACTGGAGTGGAACGAAAGAAACTTGGTATTAAGAAGTGTGTTTCGACGAAACCTCCATCATCTGCACAAACCTGACCTTGGGACAGATGACTTTGACCATCCACATTATTTTTGGCAGATGCCTCCCTGTGAAGCATCGTATGATGGTTGAGATCACACTGTCTACAACATCGCGAACTAGAGCAATCTTTAACTTTATGTCCAATACCTAAACAATTTATACATAGTCTTAATTATCGCACTTTACCATAACGATCAAGCACAGATAATTCTTTAAAGGATATGCAGGCATAAATTTTATGATTATTTTCTCCGATCAGACAAGATATTGGTTAAGATACAATATAAGAATGGACTTCAAATGAATTTGGTTTCTTTAAATTTTGAATAATCTGTGATTGATTGTAAGTTTGTTTAGAGCTTGCTTGTATTAATTTCTTTGGTCGCTCAGCATGATTAAGAGATTCCAAAACTCTTATTCTTTCAAGTAAAAATTTATCAAATTCGTGATAATGTAGTATAATAATAGAAGCTGCAATGCTCAACTCCCAATCACGCTGAGTTTTTTGATTCACCGTATTTGATAAAACGTGAATAAGAAAAGCACCAGAATGTTCATTGAGGCATCCAAGATTTTTTAATTCAGCGTGGTTATATTGAACATTTCTTAAATTATGTAAATTAAGTGCGGAGTCTTTTTTTATGGATTTAATTTACAAAATTTCAGAAGAATGTTCTTCAGTAGCAACTCTCTTATTTTCATAGCGTGCTGTCAGCAGAGTCCATGCTCTTTCGAAATGACCATGTGCAAACTGCACATTGTCAATAATTTCAGTTGCTTCAAATTTGATGCTTGCTTTAAAGTAATCAAGCTTCTCGATATCTTTTAAATACGCATTCCAGATTACAAGAGTTTGAAATGAATCACGAAATGGGACCTATTCTCTGAGTTAACCTGAGAAGTACAGTATCGTCAACTTCTGAAGATTGATGTGCGTATCCGGTACTGGAACCGGAACTGGAGGGTGAGGAGTCGGCGGAGTGTCTGCATGAAACCAGAGGGCCAGTTGATGCTTAGCGTTTATATACTGAATTTCTGCATCTTCAAATTTATTCTCCTTAAAGTATTATTGTTCGGATTGATCAATGGGGTCAGCCAAAATTAGAATCTTCTAATTAGTGGTTACACAATCAATCTAGAATTTCTCTAAATAAGCAACTGGGGTTTGAAGAATAGGTATCACTCGATGTTCACTCTTTAATGTCTTTGAGTAGTCGATAGCATGGTGCAGTGCATCTGTTTCTGTCCTATTACTAGCATACAGAGTTTTAAATTCAGCTTGAATCATTTTTTGAGTTTCTTTATGTGTGTGCGTGAGAGCATGGATCCATCTATATACAAAGGCTTTTGACGAGCTGTACGCCTTTGTGTGCACGAGAGCACAAATCTATCTATACACAATGGCTTTAGGCGAGCCGCGCGCCTATATTGTCGGTTGGGAGGAATAACGTACCAATTCGGCCGAGCGGTAAAAAACGTACCAATTCGGCCGATTGGTAAGAAAATTTCTTGGTGCTCGGCCGAATTGATACGTTTTTCATCGCTCAGCCGAATTGGTACATGTTTTAGCACTTTTTCGAATTGGTATGTTTCTTAGCGCTTTTTCGAATTGGTACGTTTCTTAGCGCTTTTTCGAATTAGTATGTTATTCCTCCCAACTAACGATGTGTGTGCGTAAGAGCATAACTTTATCCATGTACAATAGCTTCCGACGAGCCGTGCGCCTACGTTGTGCGTAAGAGCATGACTTTCTTTGTTTACCGTGGCTTTGAGCGGGCGGCGCTCCTACGTGCATAACTTTCACTTTCTCGAATTTCCGAGACACTTATTCAACGAGACTAGAAATGGCCGTCGTTTTTACTTTAACTGAGAACACGAGAAACGAGAGCATGTGTGAGGCTTGAGTTGCTGATAATAGCGCACATCATGTTGAGAACGCGCCGTCTTGATACTTCTTTTGAATGAATGATGCAGTGTTCTGGAATGCCTCTGCTGATGTTTAGACCCTCTATGTAGGCTGCTTTCATGTAAATCTTGTCACCAGCATTCTGGCAGGATCGCCTTTTGTTGGGGATTACTCATGGAGCATCTATGGTGGTAAGCCGCTGCAATCACAGCGGAGCTATGAATGAAGATGGGAGTGCACAAAATTAGCATTGGAGAGAGTACATTTTAACCTATTAATTTATTGAATGAGAAACTCCTAGTATACGGCACATTGACTTACACAAGTTTTATTGTTCACCTCACACACATACACGCGTCGGTCGCGAGGCAAGAAGATGCACTCTTGAATGCGTGCTGTCTTTCGTGTTGTAAATCACACTACTTACTTCTCTTGTCTATAATCTAACGCGGAACGAATACACGTACACCTATATAGTCAAGTAATGGACATAGTGTGCAAGAGGGACAGACTCTGCGCGCGCCGAAGGGTTAATGTCTAGCAGTCAAGCATGCTGGGCTTCCAACACACACGTACACTCGTAACAACACCGTCACACAGAATTCTCTAATAATTATTCTCCAACAAAAAGGCTAGCATTGTAATTTTACCTAATGGATGAAAACTTTTTTTTTTACTCGCAGTAAACATCTAATATGATCAGATTTTGAAAATGTACAAGATAAAATTTACTGTTATGTGGGAAATGCGGAGCTTGGGGGTGCTGAGTAAATGAATACCCGCGAGTTGAAACAACGTAACCTTTTATCAGTGATTATACGAGAGAGCAGACGCGCACGAGGTGTTATTCTTGGAGGCCGAACGGGGAGAGCGAGTCGCTTAGTCTCGATGCTAGTAACTAGGCTGTACAGGACTGCAGGTTCATACACTTGTGCGCGCAGGCGCCGAGCTTAGGGCGCGAAGTTACAAGAGCTTCTAGCTATCGTACGTTACACGTCTGAGGTCACGCGGTCATCGTCCTCGATGGCCTCACTTATTCGCGCGTGTGTGTGTGTTTATGTATTTAGGTCATGTTGTTTATGAGTTGTAAATAGACATGTATGCTTTGTGTATACATAGTTTGTTCTTGTTTTTGCTGCTCTCTCCACAATATTTTTTTTTCTCTCTGAGCTTTGACTCCACCGGTTTTATATTTATTTGCTTGTTTTTGTTACATTTTGTTTCATATGTTTACATACAATATTTTCCGTTTACCGTTTCACTCAAAAATTACATTTTTACTTACTAATATTTATACCCATGTACATTTTTATTAGTGGTATCATAATTTGTATCATTATTATTATTATTATTCTTTTTTTTCTTTTTTTTTCTCTGTTTTCTTACAGTAAAATTCACATTTTTTTTCTGATTTCACATGTTTATGTATGTATATATACATATATATATATATATATATATATATATATGCATTGTTCATTTCAAAGGTCGTGTCTTAGTTGCTGACTGTGCCGGCTGCTTTCTGGTTTTTGAATTCACCCGCTCACCCAACAGCAATCTTGCTTCTCGTTCGTTAGCGGCCGTTCTATGCGCAGACAAGTCTTCCAGCACAATGTTGATGCGTCTGCGGTTACTTTCCCGTCTACCTGTAAAAATTCTCAAGCCTTTAAGCATTACCAGAGCTCCCCATTTTAAAATTCCAAATGATCCTGCTGCCGTGCCTAGCGCTATCTCCGCTGCCATCCACGCATACTCCTTCCAATCGGAAAATTTCTCTTTCGCTTGCAGTACTTCGCGTACGTGTTGAACTATATCCGCCAATTTTGTACCTTCTTTAATTCCCTCTTTGAGCCCATGTTCCTGATTATCGAGTTCCTGTAACCCATCACTTTTGATTATTGCTTCTATTAATTCTAGTAGCTTACCTTCTCCTACTCCTTTTATCCTTTGTATAACCTCTTCCAAGTTTAGGTTTGAGCTTTTAAACTTAAATATCTGGTTTTTCCCTCCTCTTGCCCCGGGTCTAGCCTTGTTTCGGATGTTTGAGCTGTGCAGTCTCTCGCTAAGTTTATCACTCCTGAGTCTGTTACTTTTAGCGTCTTGTGCGCGGTATGTTCATATTGCACATGTACTTTTTCCTCTCCGGTGGTGCTGAATGCGTGCTGATTCTTCGCATGAAGGCGTGTCTAATATGTGCCCTTTAATTTGGCCAGTATTATTGGACATTCTTCCGGTTTTGTCACTGTCTCGCCCAATATAAGCCGTATTTTGCAAGGGTGGTCTTTTTCTACCTCTGGTGTTGGTTTTATTTGTTTGCATATGCGTATTTTTCCCAGCTTTTTGCATTGTTTTACCACTTCTTGGGGTATTAGCGCCAATCTTTTCGCGCTCGCGCTGCTTGCTACATATTCGTATGTTGGCTGTAGGAGATGCAATCACGTCCATTGTCACTAACCCCAATTGTTCCACTGGCAATGATGATATCCTAAGGAGGTTTAACTTTTATTCGTTACCAGCGGTATCTCTATGTAGTATATAACTTTTCCATTAAATGCTAAGGTAGCTATATCTGCGACTTTCCCAATCTTCTCCTCTGTTGTTTTATTTTTTTCCCCTGGGAACTTGAGATCCGGTCTCAGCGGCCCTGGCAAAATTTTTGCTGCCTCTGGTAGATGCGACACGCCGCACAGTGGGCGAATTTGTTTTTTTTTACTCAAAACCTAATATCTCGCGAACATTAATAAATAAATAAGTGACTTTTTTTTTTATTATCTTTCTTGATTGATAGAGATTAAAGAAAAACTATAGAAAATTCAGGAAAATTTGAACCTAACCTACAAATTTGTGGTAAACGTCGATTTTTCGCGATTTTGGGTCTTTTTTTTCTTATTTAGCTATAATTAGAATAAATT